>UELX01000500.1:0-74951 GCA_900480035.1 Eupelmus urozonus
CTCTTACTTTGAAATCGATATCTGCGTGTGTATGTGGGGGGGGGGGGGGATGTGTGCGTTTGAAGCTTACCGAGCAGATGAAAAAAATTTCGTGCGCGTCTCTATTTTGGCCTTTTGCTGAGCGCAACATTTTTTACTTGATCTGTCTTTTTATTAAAGGCTGTTATTGCGATGCACAATGTCAATTTGTATTCAGCCGGAGAAAGGATTTTTCGAACAATAAGTTACATGTTTTATGCAGCAAGCTACGCCGGGGAATACATTGTTTTTTAAACAAGGTAATATAGCTGCCTCCTTTTAGCGAGAAAGAATGCTGAATTTAATAATATAGTTTTATTATAATTTTGAGTACATATTTTGCAAGTTCGTCGAAAATTTAATGCAGTACTTATGTCAACTTTGTTTGGTTTTGGATAATAATTACGGTAGATGCAGAGTAATTTTGTTTAACCGAGCCATTAACCAAGTACAATATTACATGAAATGTTATCCGATATACTCTAGATCAAAGTCCATCACTTGAACAGTTATCCCATATACTGCAGCGCAACAACGCGAACATTTTGAATAATGTACAATACAGTTTGTTTAAAATAAGTCAAAGCCGTTACTTCAAATTACTTATTAAATGTAGAATTAATTTACGAATTTTTCGCGTTTACATGCAATTTCGTGATTATTTTATTTAATAAATTACAAATTTCTATCAAAAAATATTTTTCAACGGCGCACCTGTAGATCTACGTTACAGAATCGATGCTACGCACCCGGAAAAGTTAACCTTCAACAGTTTTCAGATTCAGTGTTCCCCTGAATTCGTGTACCCTTGTGCGTGTGTGCATGCGGAATTGCCTGCGTGCGTGTGTGTGTGTACACGGCTCAACGGGCAGGAAGACGAGTGCAAATATGACTTTCAATATTCGCTCATCGCGCGGTTTGCAATCCTCTCTCTCTCTTTGCCGCTCTATCTGCAGATGCGTATGCACGCGAGAAAGTTCCACAGCCGCGCCGAGATAGACGCGGTGTATAATACTCCATTATCTTGTAATGCGGTAGCATTATAACTGTAAGCGGTGCTTGTCTTCGCCGTAGCTCCGCTTGCGCTCCGCGCTATAGCTACGCAAGCAAGCTAGGCCCCCGGAAGTGCAAGGCGAGGTGAACCGACGGGCTCACCGCCGCCGCGTACAATGAGTAACGTCTTCTTAGCCGCAATTTCGTCTTTCTCCCTCTCTCTCTCTCTCTCTCTGCTTCAATCGGCAGACCGATGAATAATCGGAGAGTACAGGCCAGGGGTTTACGTGGGTCGCACGACCTTCAAGTTGCAGTAGCCGCGGTTAACGCTGCTGCTACTTTTTCCGATGAAAATCCATTACGAAATGAGAGGGAACGGAAGCGCTTCTCCGGCAATTTCGTTAATTGCCATCAAATATCCGTTGTGTATTTGATTTTGATTGGGGCGTTTCAAGTAACGTGAATACAGCGAATGATTTGAGACTGGTAATGGGGGAGGGTTGATGATAGAATTGGAAAGTTTTTTGATTATTTAAAGGATAGAGTTTTTAACTTTTAATTTGTCAATCAGAGTAATTAGTTTTCCTGTTTGAAATTGGCAGGCAGTTTGGAACTTGATTTCTATGGACTACTTCACTTGTCTGTTACTACTGATTTGTTAATATTTTTGAAAATGTAAATTAAAGTCTAATTTTTCAAGTCAAGCATGTATTTGAGTAATAATTGAGTATAAAATTAATGGTGTTTTCATAAAGTTAAATTATATGTTTTTTTAACTGTACCTCTAGTAGCCAAATACTCCCGAAATGTAGAAGTTTGCTATCGTATGACTTTATCGAATACTTTTTTTTCCCGAAGATCGATGGATTCTTCTTTTATACACTTGAAGAAAAGTTTTCCACTTTTCATTGTCAAGTGAATCTTCCATCAAACTCGCAAAATTAATTGAACAACACTTCATCCAAGAATACTTTGACTTTTGCGCTCAGAATTTTTCTTTAACGTTGACGTGATATTACTATAAAACCGTGTAAATTCTATCAAATAAGAAAACAAAATTATCATTGACACTCAATAATAGAAAAATTGAGATTACCATAATATACCTTAAAACATCAACGCGACAATATTTCAACAAAAATAATTCACTTGTACAACATTTACCGGAGCGCTCACTGTTTTTCCGCTCAGAAAAAAGGTCTTAAGCGATTTCGATTGCAATCGGCTTGCTCGCCTCGAGCCAAGAAAATTCAAGCAGAGCAAAAACGGCGTCGAGCTCACGTTGATAGAAGTTGATGGAAGTCTCTCTCTCTCTCGAGAAAAGAGCCTCCTCTCGAGATAGGCCATCGGCGATCGGCACGCCGAGAAAAGAGCGAGAACAGTTAGGTCTCGAAAATAACCTCCGCGCGGCTATGTCGCGTGCCGGCGTCCCTCTAGCTCTCCTCACTAACCGCTCGATATTACTTTTGCTGTTACAGGTGCGCTGTCGCAGTCACAGTTCCCGGTCTTCACGATCTACGCGCAGAAGAGCTGCCTGGCGGTGAAGCCGTGCGAGCGGGCCTGGTGCATCGACAGAGTCCAGGGCCACCGGCTCCAGGGTCACACGCGCCGCACCAGCAGCGCCTCCTCAAGACAGCACTGCCTCGAGCTCTGCCTCGGCGAGAGGGACTTCCTATGTCGGTGAGTACGCCAACTCTTTCTCCACTACGTGTCTATATATATGTATGCGCCCAGACAGCGCACGACTCGTTTGTTGTGCAGCGCCGAGCGATGTAGGCGAGCGCGCGCGCGCTCTCATGTTCCGCCAAGGCCAACGGGAAGCGTTAAGGCGCTACATGAGCCGAACTACCGACAGCCAGCCGATAGGCCCCCGACATTCTCCTTTATTTTAGCTACAGATGCAGTTAACCTTTTGAGTAGCCGGAAGGATGTTTTTCGATTTAGAGTCTGCGAGTACCGTTTTATTTTGAATTTAGTTAAGCGCGGATGCTGCTTGTTCTGGAGGAGGCGATTTTTTAGGTTAAACTTCCCCGAGCATAAACTCGTCGAGTTCGAGACGCTAAAACTTATTTGCATATATCTTTAGCTAATTCAACGCGTTGGGCGTAAACTCTGTCCTTAGTTCCTTAGTTTCGAAAGAAAAGGTCAGTTTCGCAAAGCCCAGTTGAAGCTCGCCACCGAGAAATTAAGATTCTACATTTTTTCCCCTCGTCTTTTTATCCGAGTCTAGGCTCTCTCCCCCTCGAGTCGTAATTTTCATCCCCCCCGACTGATTTACGGCATCGGCCGATCCGCAGCCGGCAGAAAAGTTCCAGCTAGGCTAAAAATTGAAATTGTTCCCCGTCGCTTGGATATTATTCGGCGGCGCCGGTATAATTTATTAAGCGCGCTGCTTCCCGCGAATTTTAAAAGTCGAGGCTCGCGCGCCTTTAAATAATTCCATTGCGAAAGAAAAGCTCGGGTGTTCGCACCTGCGTAATATACTTAAAGCCATTACCGGCTGCTAAATATTTATTCTAGCTTAGCGGACGGGGCCGAGTGTGTCTGTAGGAAGGCAGCCGGGATACTTACGGCTCTCGGCGTTTGAATTATATGTGTTATGAAATATTGAAAACTCCATCGAGTATAGCATAATGGAAAAGGGCACCGGCAAACGCACACCCGGATGTTCTTCTTTTGCGCGAGGTATTCCGAGAGCCCAGCTGCGCGGGGATGAGCTCTCTGCGCTTTTCTTCTTCTTCTTCGTTCGTTCGTTCGTTCGCGCTCCTTCCTCTTCTTCTTCTTCTTCTTCCTTCTTCGAAAGCGCGCTACTCTAGCTGATCTTATTCGCAGGCCGCCGCTGCGTAACCGTGCGTAACCAGGCGCAATTATGCGTATCAAGGCATTTCTTTACGGCCAGATATAAATAATGCGGTTCCGTGTCATATGCTGTTTATGCGTTTACCCTGCATGGCCTGGGAGAGCGCACCGATGTTATAATGATCGTCTCGTATTTTCTGTAACCTTTAGCTGCTCGTAGCCACCGACACCTCTTATTTTATCGTTTCGTTTATTGGTTGCGTTAATTTTGTGTTTATATTCTTTTGATGCTTTCCGACTGGTCATTATGCCAGATTTATATTTTTTATTACTTTTTCTAAAATAAAGTGATTTTTAAAATAAAATAAATTACATTATTTTGCAAATACATTATTTTAAACTTTTAAAATACAAGTGTTATTATTGATTGTAAAAAAACAATAGTTCAGGTAGAAAAATGGAGCTGGAGAACGAAAAGGTTCAAATCGTACACCGGGGATGTTTTTTGATTTATTTTATTTAAACAATATTTTATTTTTCAAAAAATAAATAAAAAGTAAAAGTCTGGCAGAGTGATTGTTGCCTGACTATTGACTGCCAGACTATTCATAAACTTCTGCTAGACTTGATTTTTTAAACTGACTGTATTAGCTTTGTTCATTTTGATTTCATAATGATTTAGTTTTATTTATATTTAATCAATTTGCAAAAAATATGTATTTACGATAACTTTGTGATTAACTTATTTTAATTACCAATTTGAGTTAAAATTTAGATTTATTTCAAGAAAAAGTTAACGATTAACTAAAAAGCAGGCTTTTTGCATGAGAATCAGTACCTTGAAATTGCAAAAAAATTTGTAAAAGCTCACTTCATTGGAATGAATTTCTTGCGTTGGCCTCTTTCAAAGAATAAAAATCCAATCTTTCAGCGAGTTCATTCGGCCCTGGGCGGGCGTGTGCCAGAGTGAGCCAGCTGAATGAGAGAGAGACAGAGAAAGCGAAAGAGCGAGAGAGAGAGAGAAAGCGACAAGGTTAAAGAAAAGCGTAAAGACTCGAGCGAGAGAGATGAAGGGGCAAAAAAGTGGACGGTGCAGGGCGGCGGGCACTACCACGGCGTCCGAACGTCTCTCCTGCGGGCGTTTTTGTCGCCAAACACTAATCGGGCCATTTCGCGGCATTCCTCACGCGCCGCGTTCGCTCTTTCTCCGGCACGCAGAGCCTTATACCTTCAGCTACGTAATGATAGAGAGCAAGCTCTCTCTCGCTCGCTCGCGCGATAGCGATCGATAATAAAAAAAAAGGACGTTGGGCCAGGGGCTAGAGAGAGAGAGAAAGAGAGAGGAGCTTGTATGTACACGCAGGCGTCCGTCTACCTCGGCAATATACATATAAAGGAGCTAGGGCCCCGTCATAGGAGAGGCAGAGGCGGGGGAAGGAAGGAAGAGGCTTAGAGAAACTCTCTGCCCTGTACCAGGGGGCTCTGCACACACGGTGCCCAGGAATTTTACAATTACGTTTAATGATGAACGAAACTGTTCCCGGCAACTCGCATAAATTATGCGCGGCGCAGCCCCGGCTAGCACGATGTTTTTGTCTTGCCATTACAATTATGTACAGTGATTAAGCTCTCTCCCTCTCTTGTACGAGCCTGAGCGGGCTAAGGCTTCAGATTCAATGGGCGAGATAGCGCGCGGGCGCGATCTACAAGTAGAATGAAGCGCGCGCCCTGGAAAATATGCGAATGGATCCTTTTTCTCCGGCTCGCTCTTTACAGCATTACGAGCCATTAACAATCGCACAATGTGGAAATGGAGTCGGTATAAATCATAAGAAGTTCCATCAGTTTGAGCGAAAGCGCATCTTCCCTTTTCTGCGTACGCATCTCCATGAGAATGAGATAGCCTCGGGCCGTTCGGCGTCTGCTATTATTTTTTGTTACGCTGCACTCTTCGCTGCAGAAAGGGAGAGGGAGCGCGTGTTCTTCATTAATTCTGCGCGCGATATTTACTAAAAATCATTCTCTATAACGAGCGCGCTGCAAAATATAATGCGTTTATTAAAATAGAATGTTTATTTCAATTCGCAAGGAGTGCTCTTGAGAAAATAAATTTCCCGTCGGTCTGCATCACGCATCACTGCAGCGAACGAGTGAAAATAATGAAAAACGTAGAAAGAAAAGCAGCAGCAGCAGCAGCAGCAGGAGCTGAATTCGGCTCTCAGCGATAACTCGATAAGGTCAAGCGGTCGTGAAGCATCAAAAAACGTAATAGAACTGGATGCCTGGCTCCCTTTTTCAAGCAGAGAGAGGCACTCCCTTTCGAGGGAGCGAAATTCCATCGGTCTCTCGGAGAAGATAGAAAGATAGAAGCTCGCCCGCATGGCACTCTCGAGGAGAGCCGGGCAGTGCGCGTAAAAGGGACTGCAGCTGCGGGAGAAAGAAGCTCCCGCGAAATGGAGGAAAAAAATCGCCGAGAAATAAAGCCCGGCCAGTCGCGGAGAAGAAAGGAGAGAGAAAAAAATATCTCGCGCGCCAGCAGGTATAGCGCCAGGAGCTGAAAGGAAGAGAACGGCCGGAAGAAGTAGCGCCAGGAAGGGCCTCCCTCTGCGTAGAGAGCAGCAGCAGCACACGAGAGAGAGAGAGAGAAGCGCTCGAGTAAATGGCCAGACGCGACGAGGACGAGGCGTCCTCCCCCGCGCGCTTCGAGTGCACCGGGTATATAAGAGCGGAAGAAACGAGCAGGAATCCCGGTAAAAGCCGTCCCTCTCGGAATTCTTCCGGAATCCAGTAGCTCGTCGCGGAATCACAGCGTTGCGTCAGCTCCCCCGCGTGTACAAGCGGGTATTTATATACCCGGCCGCGGTAATCAGTCTCAGCTTCCCCCCGGTAGCACAGCCAGCCGATTAACAAGCAACTTCACGCGCCGCCGTGTACACAGAGGGAAAGAGGAAGTCGCTGGCTCCCCCCCCCCCCCTTACGTCAAAGTATTGCGCAACAATGCAGCGCGGCAGGCGCGAGGAAGCCGAGGACACGAGGTGCGTGCCGGCGCAGTTGTCGACGGGGGGAACGTGTAACAGGAGCCGATCTCTCTAGTCGCCGCATGGTGAATCGGTGCGCGCGCGCGCTCGAGATCGCATTAACATTCTATGGGAACGGTATTTCTCGCGAGCGAGCGAGCGCACTGACAAGCAAGGAGCTTGGGGGGGAGCAAGCAAGCGCCAAGCGTTAACCGATCCTTACTTCCTCGCGTGGCAGGACTTCTCTTCCTCCTCTTCTTCGTCTCCTCTCTTTCTTCCTCGGTCCTTCCAGCTCTCTCTCTCTCTCTCTCTCTCTCTCTCGCTCTCTCTTCTATTCGCTCGTGGTTATATACTACGGAGGGCGCGCGCGCAGGGCAGCTCTCCTCGTAAATTACCCCGGTCAATTAAGACCTTTGCATAAATCGCGCGCTCGTGTGTTGTTGTTATACGCTCTGAACTAGCGCGCGCCTGCTGCCCAGCTGTGCTGCTGTCGCTGCTGCGTGCATAGAGGCTCTTGCTCTCCTCGTTCTCCTCGTCGCGTGTGCGCGATTAAAAAGCTCAGAAAGGATCTAGGCTTTCAGGAAACTTGAGTTCAGAGCGACATGCGATCGGCACGCACTCGCGAGCCCGCGAAAACGGCTGGAAAACAACTTGTTTCCCGCGCGATAAGAGGGAGAGAGCTGAAGAATTCAGAGACAGCGCCAGCATGACACGGACACTCGTCCGACTGAGGGGACCACCGCGCGCGAGCCTCGCTGTATGTATAAAGCGTAAGCGAGAACGAGCGGCCGGTGCGCGAGCTATGCCGGATCGATGATCTCTCTCTGTTCCTTCTCTTCCTTCTCTCCTCCTTCTCCTCCCCCGCAGTCGCTCAGACTTTGGTATCGCACTCGACTTGACCTGTGCGCCAGCGCCGCCGCCGCCGCCGGCAGCGGCCCTAACGATGTCAGATTGGCCGCTGTGCGCAGCCGAGAGCTAGCTGTATCTGTGCGGAGAGTGGAGGATGCGATTGATGAACCGAGGAACGGAGCGATACTGTCATTCGCGTTAACGAGAGAGAGAGAGAGGGGGAGCAGACCTGGAGCGTTCCTAAATCCGAGAGCTGCAATTTCATCTGCCTGAGAATAGCAATATTTAGCTCGCGGCCTTCGCGGGATCTAGATTGGATTTTATATGATTTTGAACTGGTCAATCGTGAACTTGAAAATAGCTTGATTATAACGGAATTCGAAGAGACGAGTAAAAGGAAAAGTTGTCGAGGAGAGCATTAATCATCGGAAGTATTTGTGGAGCAGGTGTGCCAGCGCAGGAATCCAGCTCGCAATAACGCGGCGTAGTAGCCGGCCGAAAGAGAAAAGCATCACGACTTTATAGTTTACTAGCGAAAGGAATCTCGGGCGCTCATCTCTCGAAAACGAAATATACCGGCTATCCGCTCTCGGGGAATGTTCCATTACAAATACAATTTAAAACTAGCTCGTATAGTATACTTTACGAATGTAATGATTGCGATCGACGATGTTTGTAACATTGTAGAGGGCATCTTTCTCTCGCTCCCCCCCCCCCCTTTCCCCGCGGTAATCGGTGGGCCCCCTCGAGAAAATCATCTCCCTTTATAATTGCGCTTACCGTTGACTTTACGAGACTGCTAATAAACGGCCGCCTCCCTTAATCAATTATCTTTAATAAATCGCTAATCAACAGTTATTAAGAAAAGGCGCGTTATTAAACAAACAGGAAAAGAACTGCGGCGTAAAAGAAGAACACGTATAGATACAAAGAAGAAGAAGAAGAAGAAGGAAGCCCCGGGTATAGCCGCGAGAGGGTGGCCCAAGCCTATACGTGCTGCACAAGTGTATACGGTGGAGGCAATCAAGATTACGATTGGCTTTAAATCGATGTCGATCCGAGAGCGAGAGAGAGAGAGAGAGAGAAAGGGGGGAGGCAAGATGTGCTCGTTGCCGGAACGAGGCGGATCGTATACGATCGATCCTCGATCGGCACGATAGGTACACGCGGCGGGTACACGCCGCCGCGACGACTGCAGCTTCTGCACTCGCTCTTACTTGCACGTATAAGCGTGCGTTGCTCTAGGAGCACACCTATACATATATGAATCCGTAGTCTTTCCGCGCGCGAGATCAGTTATTATTGTCGCCAGGGCGATCGATCCTCGGCGCTAATCAGTTTATTGTTCAAGAGTCAAGGAGTGCTTGATGCATATAGGCAGACAGAGAGAGGCGCGTGCTGCTATCAATTACAATAATGTAATGTAATCGTGGCAGCGGTCCCAGCGGGCTGCTCGCTGCTCCTTGCTATAATGAGGTCCCGCCTAATGAGAGGGTTGGTTGCTGCTGCTGCTGCCGCGCGCGCGTATATAAACACGCCGAGACGCAGGAGGGAGATAGGCGCGAGGCGAGGGAGGAGGGGACAAAGAGCGAGCCTGGGAGAATCGCGCTCCGATGCATCTATAGGATGCGCACGCTGCCGGTATAAGCGCACTTTGTGCGCCAGAGAGCCGAGGCACAGAGAACTTTGATATGCGCGCCTACTGGCGCTCTGTTTGCACGCGCGCATCAAACAGTAGGCAGGCTATAAATACACGTATAGCCCGCCCAGAGCTAAGTTTTCGGGAGGCTATTGCAAGTACTGGCAGTGAAGGGTAACGCGCGTGTGCGTTGGATTCGTTTGTTTGCTTTGGGGTAGGTCGGTTATGGTTTGGATGATTTTATTTTTCTTTTTTTCTTTTTTTTTTTGTTGTTATTTTGCGTGAAGGGGTGAAAATCTTGTTTAGATTAATTGGAAAATATTGATATTTGTGAGTTAATTTGGAGCTTGGCTTATTCATTGATATAACATGTACTAGTAAATTTTAATAAAAATTTTCTATAATGGTTATCGATTATTATTCTTTTTTGTTTTATTGAAAACGGATATTTATTTCACAATTTAATTAAGTATTATATTGGAATTGGAATTATTTCTAAAATTTTTAAATTTCCATATAAAATTTTCAAATGAATTTTGCATAAAAATCTCAATTTTATTTTCCTACGAATTAGAGTTACATAAAAAATGTATACATTTTAAATCGTACTAAACCTACTTCGTACTAAAAACAATTTCTTTAACAAACTCGCTCTTCGTGCACATTAACAAACTCAAAGAAAAAAAGTAGTTCGACGCCGGGCTCATATCCATCGAGCAGCAGCCTTTTCCCAACGTGTCATAGAACAACAGGAAAATTTTCAAATAGTGCAGCATCAGCTCATAGCCCTGCGTATGACGTATAAGCGCATGGAGGACGGCCGGCCGGTTCGGCTCTGCTCTTTCCCCGCTACGCGTAACGAATTATGCGAGGCTCTCGAAACGACGCGCGCTGCTCGAAAATTCACACTACATCGCTCGAGTCCCGGACACAGGCACGCTTCCACCGGACATTTCGCAGAGGAAGATAAATTTGTCAGATTAAAGCCGGCCCTCGTCCCTCGTCCATCGTCCTCCGGGCCGGCCTCGTGCGCTGCTATACGCGCGGAAAATCGGGGTCGGGAGCAGCCCGGGCACGTGTTACTGTTACTGCCCGAGCTCCACATAATCAAGCGCTCGAGCCCGAATTTTCATTTTCTATCTTCACTGCATTTCTATATATCAGCTGGGCTCGAGTAGCGCGTGATGTGCGCGCAAGCTCGCACGTAAGCTGTAAAAAGCCGGAACATCGTTGCCCAGCGCCCGGCAGAGCTCGAAAAAGCTTTTGATGAATTTATTTCGCGCAGAGGGACTGGCTTTTTGCGATTCGCGAGCCGGCCCCGGGGGCTCGGATTGTCAAATTACGAGGATGTTTTAATTGACATGAAATTTGAATTAAAAGTATTATATTATACGCGGCACGAGGATATTTTCCGAGCTTGCTGAATTAAAAATTTATTTCAATCGCTCTTGGCAAAAGATAATTTTGTAAGCCATTAATATCAGTTATCATTAAACGAAACTCAAGCACTAAACTAAGAAAATTTAACAAAATATAATTTTAAAAAATTCGTAATAAGCAGCTCCAGGCTCGCAGGCGTAAGAGCGATCACCCCCTCAGCCAGGAGATAATGCTCGCAGCAGCTACTTTGCACCACGGAAGTAAGTTGGCCTTCCTTTCGCCGCGAGCACTTTGCCATTAGGGGCGAGCGCGGGAGAGCTGGACCGACCCAGAGAGAGCTCTGGCTCCTCTCTCCTTGTAACAATGGCACTTCCAATTATAACTGCGAAATTCATTGTTCGAGAGAAGGCGCTAGCTGCCCCCCCCCCTCCCTTTGCTTCTCGCGCGCGGCTGGGTGACGCCTTGCACAGTCCCCGCGTTTGAACGGCTGCCAACTGGGCTGATACGCCGCTTGACAAAGTTACTCGGGAATTTTGGCCCAGGGCGCCAAAAATCCGGGCGCGCCTCCACCCCACGAGGAAGGATTCTTGGGAATCTCACGCGCGGCTAAACGAAGGAAAGAGATTCTGCCTCTCGCGCGCGGGGCTTTCTGCCCGGAAATCGTGGAAAACCGACTGGAATTCTTTTCGATTGCCAAAACAAAGTTTTTCCTTCGCGCCTTTCTCTCTTTCGCCAGTGTGTGAGGCCAGCTATACTTTTATTCATTTTTCGCTTCTTCGTCTTTATTAAGTGCGACGTGCCGCGTGAATGTTAAATCATTATTTTAATACGATCGGCGCGGGAGGAATTCCCGAGATTTATCTTAGGGCCGTTTATAATTTAATAAACGAGACTGGAGCTCCCGCGCAAAACCTGCTCTTCCGGAAAAATTATTGCAAAAACATCTCGAGCGGATATTCAAGTTAACTCTCGACTAATGTTTTGTCAACATCGGCTGAATTAGGTCGAGTCTGCTTAAGCTGTATATTAACAGAGCTGTAATAATAAAGCAAAGCCAAGGATTCAAAGAATCCGTTAAAAATAGAAAGGAGCAGAGGAGAGGAAGACGGAATAACGAGGCGCGAGGGGGCGAGTCTTTGCTCCTAAATCTCGCAAATTACTCGAAAAAGAATGAGCGTTGCCGTGCGGCATGACAAAATATGTCTGCACTTAACAGCTTCCCAGAGAGCGCGGGGGGCTTTTAACAACAGGTGGTTATTTCGACCTTTAAGGCCTTCGTAAATCAAGCGATTCGTTTTGTTGCCAGTCGCGCGTGTATATATATAATTGAGGGCTCTCTCTCTCCCTCTAACCACGCGCGTAAAAAGGGAAAACGCCCGATAATTCACCCTATAAATAGAAACATCGTTATTTATACCGCGAAAACAGTTATCGAGCGCTGTATTCAAGTACGATTCGGCTAGAGCGCGTGCCGCAATATAACAGAGACCTCGAGAGGACCAAGTTTTATCTGGGCGAGCGAGCGGGTTATGATTTACGGGCGCAGCTCTCTCTCTCTCTCGCACGCTCTGTTACACATACACTTGTACGCGGCTGTGCAGACGAGAGAGCCTGCGAATCGCGTCAGTTCGACAGGCCGGCTTCAGATCTATCACTCTCTCCTTCTCTCTCCATTTCTCTTGAGCACATACACATACCGCAACAACAACGAGCTTGCACGCAAAGCCGCTTGCATAGCTAGCGCGCGCTCGCGTTACAAATTACGCCAGCGTAATTTCCCCGTCGTTGAGTATCGCGGACGCGATCTTCATAATGCTCGAGTCTGCGCTCAGTCGAATGAAGGATGCTCCTCTCGGTGTGTCCTCGCCTCGCAACTCTTCCGAGCAACTGCCCTAACTCGTCCTTTTCCTCCTTTCTCTCTCTCTTCTCCGCATGTATATATACTAGGCGTACGAGCCAGCCGAATGAATTATTCGAAGCAACTATCTGTCCGGCAGGCAATAACACTTTGACAAGTTCTTAAAGAGCCGAGGCCGCGTCGATGCACGTAGGTGCTAGGAAGAAAGAGCCGTAACAGTTTATATTGTTCTTCTTCGTTGCTTTAATAAAATAAACGATTTGTTAGTCCAGTAATTTTCTACCTGTCAACCTGCCGAGAGAGAGAGAAAAAGACCGCGAGGCGTTGCCGAGAGATATTGTCGCGGGAGTGCTATGTAGCGCCTCGTCAAACAGGTTACAACAAGCACGCTGGAATACGTTGTCATTCAATCGGATGTCGATTTTAATCTGCCGCCTCTTTCATCGAGTCGAGAGAGAGGTGAGAGTAAGACGGAAAGTTAGCGCTGTCAGTGAAACTTTATCGCGCTTTCGCTCGCGCCTATTCTGTCTTCGCTCAATGGGGAATGAGTGAGTCGAAATTTTGGGGGCCACTCCGAGAATTAATATTCTAGTTTGGTATTCTATTTTTGGATACTTTATATGAGAGCTTGATTTATTGTAGTTTAATTGAATTTACGAGAGCTATAGATCAGCGCTATCAACAAGTGACATAAGCGCTCCTAGGAAGAATGCATGTCTAACCGGATAGAATGGCTCGTGAAAAGAAAAAGGAGGCGAGCTCACGATGTGTGCGTGTGATTGATTCCTCCGCTTGGTAGCTTAACCGCCGCAGACTAAACGGTGCGCTCGGCCGTGCCGTTATCCGTTACATCGGACTAGTGCGATTCCCTGTTCCTCCCGCGACTTTTTTTCCTCTTTTCTCCACTTCTCTCTCTCTCGCTCGCTCGGCCGCTGGCAAATATTCCCTCGTTCCAGTGGCTGCGTGACCGGACGCAGGAATTCGCACGATCTCCTCTCCTCCTTCTCCATTTTTTCTCTTCGGCTCTGCCTTCTTCTTTTTGCGCGTGGGCCGGCGCTTATGGCTCTCTCTCTCCGGCGAAACTGCAGCGAGCGGGCTAAACCCCATCGTCTTGGCAACTCTTCCGGCAGCGGGGCCCGCTTGCCACTATACCGCGTGATCATCCGGTCTTAACGCAAAGCGGAATCTCTCTTGCTTGGCGTGTACCGAGTAATTATATCGGCCGACCGCGCGGCTTTTAGAGCCTTCGTCTGGAGTAGCTGCTCCTGCTGCTGGCCCTGCTGCTGCTGCTGCTGCTCCTGCTACGTGGCCGAGATATACCGTTCGGCCGTGATGGCTTGCGGCCGACTCGCCTATAGCCGATATATTCGTACGTATTCGCGTGCGCACGTGTAGCTAGAGGAGGAGGAGAGGCGCCGTATTCGTAAATAGAGGCGGCAAGGGCCAGGGCAAAAATCCAGGGGAGATCGGAGCGGCCGGCACACGATTTAAATGCCGTTTTCTCGTGCGCGCACCGCCTCGCGCGGCCATGATAAAGAGAGAGAGAGAGGCGGGAAAAAGAATATGTTGTACATCCTCTCTCTCTCTCTTGCTGTTTCTCTCGCTTGGAGAGCGAGAGCTCTCTTATCTAACGCTGAGGTTTAACGCCGGCCGAGCGTGCAAATAGAGTCATTACATTGCGAGAGAGAGAGAGAGAGAGAAAGAAAGAGAGAAAGAGCTCAAATGAAAATAACGACGCTGTATAATGCATTTGCACGCTCGAATACCGATAGGGAATTTACACGATTTACTCTTTATCTCTATCGGCGCCGCCTAGTACTTTTATATTCATACAACTTAATATTCGCATAACGAGAATTTTTTGTTGAGGGCAAGCCAGTGTTGCGGACTGAAAAATATACCGCTGCTGATCGCTCTGCTTGATTGCGCGAGACGATCGTTCGCAGCGATCACGTCTTGTAAGTTTAAAGCACCAAATTTAACGCGATTTAAGCCTTTTGTATTACAGCGTTGAAACAACTTAATTATCTGTTAATTAAATATCATACATGTAGAATTTAAAATTTTTTTCCATTTTAATCATAGTATAGATAGTAGCAATATGAAAATTTGATAACAATGAAAAAATATACATTACAATATTTTGAAAAATATCTTTCTATTTTATAAAAGTCTTTAATTCCAATTTTCAAACTAAACAATGCTATATTGTTGATAGGTAACAAAAAATGATGTATTGAATTTTTACTAAAATCCATTTTGATTTTCATTTTTCATAATTTAAACAAGAGTAAAAGCTAAAACATTAAAGTAATCGATAGATTGCCGCACTTAACGTTCGTTTTACGAGGCACCTTGACGCTGGTCATTAAATTATTTGTGAATCTCCTCTTTATGCCTAAAGTTGGTTCATTAAACAATAATTTCCAGGCTATTGTAATAATGTATGTGTTAAACGGTTAAAAAAAACTGCTTTAATGATTGTGCATATGAGCCACTACAGTAGCTGGTTTTGCGCTTTATACATATTTTACGGGCGCTAAGCTCATTAAATAACGCTCCAAGTACGGCCATGCGGAATACCGTATGGAAATGTTTTACGTTCGATTAAAATAATCGCGTTCAGGTCATTGGTTTTGGTAGAGCTGTAAGTCCAAATACTTTATAATCATTACAATTGCTTTAAAATCCTATAGCTCAATTATTGAACGTTTCATTGTGAGGCTATACCGAAACATTTCTTTTTTACTTGCAGTTTACAAGCTTCTATTATAACTTAACTCCTGATACACGACTTTATATAATAGAAAATATTCTTCAAGAGTTTCAAAAAAAGTTTATTACAGTGCTTTTTCTCTCTGCTGCACGTTAATGTCGGCGTATAAAAAGCGTCTTGTTACAGGCTCGAAACAACAACATTATTAGGCGAGTTTAATAAAATAAACGCGAAAAAGGGTGTACGTAATAGGTAGAGCGAGGTATCCCTAGCCTATGTAAGGCAGTGATGTTTTTTCTCTGATCATATAAAGACGAGCAAGAGAGAGGGAAAATGAGAGAAAGAGAGGAGAAGGAGAAGGAAGAGGAAGAAGCCGGGGCGGCAGTGGGTTCGGCGCTGCTGCTCGGGGCTCTCCGTATAGCGGCTGCGTGGGCGCGATTCTCGGCTACGCGCGCGAAAAGGTTTTAACGCTCTAGTGTGCACAAAGCAATCAATCATGCAGGAAAGTTGTTTAATCCCATAACTGGTGAGCCGAGCGCGCGCGCGAGCCCGAGCGCAGGCAGGCGAGTTCCTGCTATATTACCGGAATCTTGCAGGCGGCTTATGTACAAAGTAAAGCTTATCGCGCTTATAGTACACGCTCCGCGCCTGCCAGCCTTTTTCCTCCCCCCCTCTTCTCGAACACCTGTCAATTACGCTAAAAATACGGCTTATTATGATTAATAAACACTCTTTATACTGCTTTTATTTGAGATTCTTGGGAGCGCGAGTTTTGCGCTTAGCGCTTAATAGTATTAAAAACTTTTATCCTGGCCGTGTAAACAAATAACTAACTAGCGGATTAGTTTCTTGCAATTTGCGTTTTATATTTTAATAAGGTGTATTTTAATGACAGCAGCATTTAGTAAATCTGTGATATTATTACGGAAATTGTTGAAATTCTGCAAGAGATATTTATGAAGCCAAAGGGAAGCGAGATGCCATTAGAAGCGCTGGCAAATAGCTCAGCAGGCGTCTCTATAAATAGGGAAAAAGGCGTTATAAGACGCAAAGTAGAAAGCAAAACGTGACATAATGATTTAGCATTCGCGGGCCTCTCACGCCCAGGTTATTTTGCATCTACTGCACGTCCGAGGTGGCGTGCGAGCGCGCGAGCGCAGCTGATAAAAGCTCACGATACGCTTTCAAGTATGAGGGAAAAGCGATAAAGAAGAGAGGCGCATGGCAGAGCCGAGGTCGCGCGCGCGAGCCGAAGTAGGAGGAGGGATCGTGAAAAAGGAAGACAGAACGGAGAAATATAAGGAGAAGCCAAGGAAGAGAGAGAGAGAGAGAGAGAGAGGAGGGAGACACGTGTATATGTATACGTGCCGAGCACACGTTCGCTCGCTCGGGCGCACGCGCACGGTTAGGTAATCATCCAGACGTTACGATCCAGTATTACTCGCCCGAGGGTTAAATTGCGATCAAGGGCTTAACGGTAATTTGAAGGCCGATGGAAGAGTGTACGAGCGACGCGAGCGCCTCTCTCTCTCTCTCTTTCTATCTCTCTCTCTCTCTCTCGCTCGCTCGCCTCTACACGACTTACAATTTTGTATCTGTAGCGCCGTGCCGCGCGAGAGCGCTGGCTCTTGATTAAATCTACAGTATTGGAGGGATTTATTGCCATGGAGATGATCGCGGGCTCTTTTTTTTTTTATTTTTTATTAAATAACAGAAAAGAAGAATCAACAGAGAAAGCAAGAGCGCGCCTTTGCCGCCTTTTAGTGCGCTCGAATTTCGCCGCGAGCTGTGTTTGGATGTATATGCGGATGCTGTATCGAAGCGTTCTTGAAAAGATGTTTTATAAATTATGTGCAAAAAGCTACTGGATTAAGCAGTTATTGGAGTGTTTTAATTGAGGAATTTGGTATTTTGTTAAATAAATAAATAGGCCGAGAGAGAGAGAGAGTTTACTCTGCGACGCTATTAATATTTGTTATTTGCTGGAACGTTTTAACTGTGCATGCAGGCTTAATTATGTAAAGCTCTTTAAACGGTAGGTAATTTAGGAAGTATGGAAGAAATACGGCACGAAAATTGGCTGAACTCACAAAGTAAACAAAACGGCGTAATCCAGTGAGTAATTATCGCGAGCGGCTTTTCCCAAAAAGCGCAAATAAAAGTAAATTTCTGCTCTAATGCCTTTGTAAAACGGCCTGCTTCTGATCTCATTAATCCCGAATGCGCGCGAGATCCCAGCCTCAGCGCGCGACGTCTGTTACTAATTTAACGGTTCTCCACGTCCATTCAGATAATCCCCGCGGCAAGACACGTAACGACTGGTTTGTAGAGCAATTAGCTTATGCAAGAAACGCAGCCGTGGCGCATCCGACTGAGCCACGCGGTCAGATACAAATGAAAACTGGCGGCAGAATTATAAGCGCAATGGTGGCGCGCGCGCGCGAGAAAAGAGGGCGAATAAAACAGCAGAAATATGCGAAAAAGGAAATAAGAGGGCTAAAAAGCCCATAGGATGCGGAGTGCTACTGCTGCGTTCGCCTTTGATAGCGATTACCTCTCTGCAGCGGCGCACGTACGCAGCTTATTGTGTGTTGTGTGTGCCAAGGGAGGCATTAAAGTGCCATAAACACACGCAGAATGCAAAGTGTACGAATGGCCGGGGGAAACGCACAGCTCTGCGGCGGTAACAGTAATCCAGCTTTACGCGTATGGCAAAAGAGTGAGAGTCCGTCGAGGATATATACGGACGCAGATGCACACACAGAGCCTCGCGCGCACTGACAAAGAGAGGACCGAGAGCTCGAGTCGCGCGGAAGAGGAGACCAGGAGGGCGGCAAGCCGTGCCACACGACTCGGCTTCGGATTCTCGCACTCTCGGCCTCTCTAGCGATCGAATTCCAAAGATTTCCGCATTGTAGCGCCATTTATTCTCCCCGGGGCTTAGCTCTTCCCCCCCCCCCTTCCCTATCTCTCTGTCCAGCTGTAACATCAGGCCACTTCCACGCTCAATAACCTAATGCAGGTTCCGTTCTCTGCCTGTCTCTTCTTGCTCTTTTTCCGTTTTCACTTTAAGGATTTTATTAGCGTGCGTGCCAGTGCGCCATAAAACTCCGTATCGCCGTGACGCCAGAAATAATCGAAGCCTCGCTCGGTCGCCAATTTGAATTAACGCGTACACGGATACCGTGATAAAGCGGAATGCAAATGAGAGGATGAATTTTGTCGTAAAATCGCGCGTGAATCGAGCAGTTAATATTCATTCATTGGATAAAGCACAAGTATAGCGTCATTTATGCTTTTTGCCGTTCACCTACAATAACGTTATTATGGTTATCTAAAAATAAAAAGGTAAAGAAGAATTCAGGGGATTGAAGAGGAAAAACAAATAGATTAGAAGCAAACGTAAAACACAGAAGGCGTAATTTTGCGGCTAGTTTATACGCCTCGCTCGGACTGGAGCATTAAGAAAATTAATGCACCGGCAGAGCAGCCGATATTTTTCAATTTGAGCCCAACATTAACCATCCCGGGGCGCGGCTCTCTCGCTCTATCTCTCGGTAGATGGCTTTACGGATGATCGACAGCAAGAGGCCTTGGAAATGATTAAGGAGCAGAGCCGAGCCACCCACGTGGCACTCCGAAATAACAGATCCTGACCCTCGGCCGCGCGTGCACTCATGCCTGTCCGATCGGTGACGTGTAGCGCAAACGCAAGGTGGCATCGTTCCCCCTCCTTCTCTCTCTCTCTCTCTCTCTCTCTCTCTCTCTACGTCTCTGTATATACGGGGGCGGCTGCCAGATGCCTCTCGATCGCGGTTTCGCGATAGCCTCCCTCCCCCCTTAAACTCAGAGCCGGAGAGGGCTGTACGTATACGCGTACTTGAGAGAGAGAACGCGCGCATCCCCACACTCGCTGCTGGCTAGATATACTAGCGCTGGAGATCCGCAAACATCCCCGGCTTGAGATACATACTATCTTGTCGGGCTCTCGAGTGCTACGCACTGCTTCGAGCACTTGACTCGAGGGCGCGTTTGACACTTTGCTTTTCATTAAGCAATTTATCGTCTTGGACGTTTTCTTGGAGCGGCCCTGATGAGATCAACTTCCTTAATTTGCAAACAATTCTCGTAGCTGAGAACATTAAGGTTGATAAGCTTTTTATTTCTTATAATTTCGGATGGGATAAGTAAACGTAAGTTATAAAATTTGTTTACTTAGTAATAGACTGCCTTTCGACGATTGTAGTTCTATAGAAGAAAATTTACGCGTAGGTCGATCGTCCCGCGGAATAACAGAACTCCAGCCTTTGAGCATTGCGCATGATCACGGAAGCACGTCCGAGAACGTCAAGCTCCCAGAGCGCAAGGACGAAAAGAGTCTTTCTGTCTATAGAGGAAAACGGCCGCGAGCTAAGAAGAAGGGATAGAGGGGAAAGAGCGGAGCGTGCGCTGGATGAGAAGGGACGATAACGCGACTACCTTATTAGCGATGCGCGAAGATGCAAGAATCGAGAGAAAGAGAGCGGCTCTCTCCTCTCGTACACGAAACTGCCTTATCGGGCGAGCGCGGGCGAGTATAAGGCCTGGCACACGGTGCACACAGACACTGCGCCACGCGGAGAAAACGAACGAGTGCTTGCGGACGGAAGAAAGGAGAAAGAGAAAAAGGCCTGCAAGTCCTTGTTCTCCTGGGCATTCTTACCACTGCATAACACGACGTCTAATCAAGTCCAGCGTCTTGCATTTCCGTTCGAGGCCGCGTCTGTGCTTGTCTAAGGCTGCTGCTGCTACAGCTTTACCAGTCTCTCTCTCTCTCTCTCTCTCTCGTTCTCTCATCATTTATCACGGGACCGCGGAGGCGTATGTTATAAAATTACAATAGTGCTGCGATTGTTTATTTTTATCGAACACAACGGAATAAGCCTCTGCGTGAGTCACTTAGATAGTATAAAATATGGGTGTCTAAATATAAACTAGGACTTATTTCTGAATACATATTTGTTGCTATTTATATCAAATTGATAATCAAAACAGCAACACGGGATGAGTTTTGATCCACTCCTGATCCAGTTCTCAAGCTCGTAAAACAACTTGTAACTTTTACTAGTTTGCAGCAAAAGAAAAGAGTTACGACGACCATAATCATATTCGTACCAAGTACCGTAATGAATTAGTCAAGTGCTAGAATTCAACTTCTCATGTATGTACAATTTTCTTTGATCTCGGGTGCCCGTTGAAATATTAAAACTTTAATTTCTTAAAAATGGAGTAATGGACTTAACAAGTTACATTGGAGAGCCAGTCTCTAACTTTATTTAAATAACCATCCAATCTAACGTGACATTCATTTTATAGCTTGCAGCTAAAACTGTATTTACTGTACACAAATGAACTATTACTATTTTAATAATGACAAGGAAAATCTAATAATATTTGAAATTTACTGAGTAAAATAGGACTTTATAGTTTGGCCATAAAAATATTCATTTTTACGTGTAGAAAACCTGAGAATATTCTATTAAGTCGTTATCTCGAGGAAGAAAGTGCCGGGCGTATCCCTGGCGTTATCAAAGGAAGATGAGTCTCGGGAGGTATAAGCGCAAGAGCCGTACTAGCCCCTCTATATACAAGAACCTTCGCGACGATATGACGTTAATTCGAGGAGAAGCGAGACGGTTTTAAAGGCCTTGCCCGCGCGCGCGCGCACGCCTACGACCCCTTCATTCGCACCGACAGCTCTTTTTTTATTTACAACGTTATAAAAGGCCCATCTGCCACGCTCCACAATGATGATGTTACGCTAATTTATGCGATTGAGCGCCTTAAAATAAATCTCGCTCAAGGAAAGCGCTTTGATTATAAATTCAATTGAAACGCCACACCTGAATAATTCATCTTGTTTATTCAACTTTTTTTCCCTTCTTATCATCGTCTCTCGACGCGCTGCATCGGTAAATTATCATTTTAGAGGATTAAAGTCAGGCGCGCGTGGTCTTATGAATTTTGACAGTGATTAAACGACGCGTCGCAGCAATGTTTATAGATCCTGCACGTGCGAAATCATTTGTATTGTCCCACGCACTTTGCAAATATTCAAAGTATTTCAGCGAGAGATTGAAAGTACAATAGGAAATGAAGTTCGAAGTTGGAGGTGTATGAAGAAGCTCATAATGGTTGGGTAAACGGGCGACAATCGCAGAACTGAGTCGAAGTAGAGAAATAGACATTTTACTAGAGTTTCACCCTTAATCAAGTGAACATTCCCTTTGAAACGGGGAGGATTGAATAATAGCATTCAATTTCTGCGGCTTCCAATTGAATTTCGCGAAGCGAGGGCTCGCTCGCGCGCAAAAAGAGGGAGAGCGCGAAGCTCGCTGAACGAGCGAGCACAGGCATCAGAGCCGAGAAAGAGAGAGCGAATGAGAGGGAAAGACAGAGAGGTAGGGAGAGAGAGAGGGAGAGAAGAAAAAATTTTTAGAGCGCGCGAGCAAAGAAAAGTTGAATAGTCGACATGGCAAGACGCTCGCGGCTAAACCGTAACGAAACACGCGAAACGAAACGTCGAGGAGCGTCGGGCCTGCCATAGCAGTTTGCCTCTACGCCCGAGGTCAGGCGTTAGAGGGAAATAGACGAACGAAGAAGCGCGAGCCGAGAAGAAAAGAAGGCACAAAAAGAGAGAAAGAGAGAGAGAGAGAGAGAGAGAGAGAGAGAGAGAGAGAGAGAGAGCAGCCGCCGAAGAGATTTATCACGAAGCGATGCGATCGGACTCGCCTCTAGTTCTGCACATTAATAACGCTGCGCGGATCACGAAAGAGAGAGAGAGAGAGAGGGAGAAAGAGAGCAGCTCTCTACCTCCTCTCTCTCTCGCTGCACTCGTCATACACTTTGTCTTGTCTCTTTCTCTCGCTGGCCAGGCTCTCGATGCATACCTAATAAAGCGACCACTGTTATGACTCTTCTCTTTTCCGTACGCGCGTGGGATAGAGCCGCTTGTGGATGCCGCGCGCTGCTGTGCAAAATAAAGGAAGCCCGAGCGGAAAGAAGAATAAGAGAGAAAAAAGTCACGAGGTGAGAGAGAGAGAGAGAGAGAGAGAGGAGGGGAGGGGGTCGCGGCTTGAAAGGGAGCCGGGAAAGAGTGAGAGAAAGATGTGAGAAAGGGCTTCGGCGAATCCGTCCAGAATGCTCTGCCGAGGGAAAATTAACGGTCCAGGCCGAACAGAAAACTGTTAAAAATCTATAGCTTCGAGGGGAGCTATCTCTATCTTCTTCCCGCCCTCCCTTTCTCATCCGCTTTATTATGATTTTATAAAAATCACTCTTCCATCGTTGCAGCCGCCGCGGCGGTAGTCTCGACTTTATTGCAATTTTCTTTCAAAATATAATACCCCTCGAGCTTTTTCCGTGCATTCAAAGCCTAAGTGTAGCGTCAAATTAAATACTCAAATCGCGCTAACAGCACTGGAATTCGATTCGCCAGAAAGGACTGTGTCAATGGAGCACTCCGGTGAGACAGCGCAGCTAACCTCGCTCCCAGAAAAGCATTAGAACAATTTCCGATTCTCGTGCGCGACGTCGGCAACTGTTGGTTCACATCTTAATGGACGTACACGTTATAGCCCCTTAAGCTACATCCTCAGCCATGCATGCGCGCATGCGGCCGGGATAAAAGCTTCGTAAACCACACATGCAGCCCAATGCGTTTGTCTCTTGTATGCAAAACACAGAGGCAGAGGAAACGCCGAAAGCTCGGCGTTTACGCGGGGGATCTTTGGGGGAGGAAGAGGATATGCGCCCGAGCAACCTAGCGGCAAAGTTAATATCCATTTTCTCGGATGCGCGCGCGCGGCCGGCTGCGGGGAAGCAAACGAGCCGAGAGAGCCCGAGCACTCACAAATATACGGCTCGGCGCGTAAGTGTAGCCCGCAATACAACGCAGGCCGCGCGCGCGCAACTGTCCGCCGTAAACCCGAGTTGCCTCGAGTATGACCTATCTTAACACCGGCCTCGCCTGACGACGCACTGACGTGTGAATGACGGGCACCTGCGATCGTTTTAACACCAGCGCGCGCCGCGCTGTAGTAATGCCGCCGCCTGAAATAAACACCGTAACTATGATTTTCGAATAAATTGCTCGAGATGGGAAATGACGAGTATGGATGCAATGGCATAAATCTTCTTCGAAAATGTGTATTCTGATTAATCTATAGGAGCGACTTTTAGCAGGAAATCAACTAATAGTGAAATACTTGCTTTTAATTTTGCTTTGGGGATGAAAGAATTCATTTAGCGGGGTAGGTAAAAAAAGAGCAGCGAAACCGATGGAGCGGGCTCGTCTCCTCGTCTGTATCAGTGCTTTTGTGCAATCAATTTTGCAAATTGAGTGCAGCTGAGTGGATCAAAGCGCAAAGATGGAGAAGAGCGGCGGCGGCGCACGCGTGGATATATCTCAAAATCCGGCGCGTTCCTTTTTGGCCGCCTTTGTCCCGCGCGAATATTAAATTTCAAGCTGCAGTACGAGGGGCAAGTAGTGCAGAAAAGTCGATCGATGTTAACGCACTCGAGGAATTTCTCAACGGTATTCAATAATTGAACAGCGAGGCGAGAGAGATGGAGGGCTTTGGCCAGGGGATCCTTCTTCTTCCTCAGCTCCTATCCTCCTCTCTCGCCGGCTCTGCTCCTCCGGTCTCGCGCATTTTCTCGCGTCTTCGTTTTTCTGCGCCAACGCTACGTAACAAGAAAGGGTACGCTGCAGCCGCTGATGCTGATCCTTCTCCCCGCGGCCTCGCTCACAGTAAATATATATATATATATTTTGTAGCCGCGCGCCCACGGACCCAAGATGTCGACGGCAAAATTGTAAAAAAAAAGCGGCGTGGTTTCGCGAGGGAAGAGAGCGGGAGAATAGAAGCGATATCGGCAGGGCAGAGGCCGAGTCTCGTTCCCCGCGAGTTGCTGCCTCTCTCTCTCTCGTTCAACTATTTTGCTTGACCCGGCTCTCTTCGACTCTCGCTCGTTCTCCTTCCTCGTGCTCTCTCGCTTGCTCCTTCCTTCCTTCCTCTTCCCTCTGCTCCCCTTCCTCCTGCCCCCCGACGCTGTATATAACCACTCGAAAAGAGCGCCAGCAGCGCGTTTCTTGCCCCCTTGTAACTTTTACGAGCGCGTAAAGTCTCGATTTTCGCCCTAGCGTCTGTGGTTCGGTTAATTTGCGCGAAATGCTCTCTCGCTCGCCTCGATCTTCTGCACCCGCGCACACACATACAGCCACCCGTGCGAACTTTTATTTTCCTCTGCTTGCGCTGGGGATTGCATTACTCTCTTTCGCTCTCCCCTACTGCCAGTATGGGGCACGCACCGTAAAAAAAAATTCCACGGCTGAAGTGGAGAAAGGGAGTAGAGGAAAAATAAATATCGTTTCCGCGAATCGTGAGAAAAAACGTAGATGCTGGTATAAAGACGCCTAGATTTTGGGCTTGCCGGTACTCGCCGACAGCCAATATTCGACCCACTTCAATTTCTCTTTGTTGGCTTTGATAAAAGCCCGGTTACATGCGCTTTAACGCCGATTCGACGGCGTGTATAGTTCCGATTGTCGGCGGAATAACTCCGGGCGATTTATGAATGATTTACCGAGTTACGAAACTACCAGTTTTGATTCTTAATTGAATCGCTGCTCGGAAATGAGAATCTATATCGATCGATCGGATAATCAGGCGAGATTGAAAGATTAAAAATTGTTGTTTGCGCAGAACTGTTAGGCAACTTGTATAGATATCGTAATGAGTACAAAGTGGGGTAGTTAAAATATCGCTCAGTAGGATGAATCGAGCCAGTCCAAGATCGTATATAATCTCGGAGTATTCTCCAGTAGAGGCTAGAGCGAGAAAGAAAGAGGAGAGAAAAGAGGCTCATAATGTCCGAGTGATCAGATAAATGCACGAAGAGCGTTAATTTCGAGGTAAACTGCTCATTGGCCGCTCGTCGAACACCACGAATGTGTGTGCTCGCGCGCTGTGCTGGCTCTCTCTCTCTCTCCTCTCGCCATACGGCGTATAAAGGGACTGCATGTGCGTTACTACGTATCTAAAGATCCGACGTTTACCTGCTGCTGCACACAACTCGAGGCAGAAGCAGCAACTGCGGGGATACCTCCACGTTCCCGCGGGAGAGATCCGAAAGTGAGATTTATCTCGTTACCTACTCGCGCGCGCGTGCGAGTCGTTTCTCTCTCTCTCTCTCTCCCTCTCGACTCTCTATGCGCCGGAGCCAGCCAGAGAAAGAGCGTGAGAGACTTACGAAAGAAACGAATGGCCTTACTCATTAAGCGAAAAGCTATAAATAATATCGTGTAATTCGCCAAACGCTGGGGCGCACGCGCCAGCGCGATAATCAACTTTTTGGAGTATTACAGCACTGATGCTTTCTTCAATACCCTCAGAGTTGAATTAAGACGCGCGCGACCTTAATACCTTCTAAATACACAAACATTTTCCTCCTCGTGTCATAATTGCCGTAAATTAACGCGAACGTCAGCGTAAATGTTTACGAGCATTTTCAATTCCGTAAGTAGATATATGAAAGAACACTGGATTAACGTCTTGCTACAAGAGGCGGTATAGAGCGAGGATATGAAAGTAAAGCCGAAACTCTGTGGATTAATTACCTACGTATAAATTTAGTCGGGCTTCGATTAGGATCGCTTTCGATCTCTTATTGACTATGAATCTTCTTGCTTCCGTTAGTCCCTAAACTCACACAGGCATAACGGCCGACTTACCCACTCTAATACCAAACTTCTTCAGCTGCTTACAATGCCAGTCTCTCATGTCTTTTAATAGCCTATCATTACATACTTGTGCGCGATCTGGAACAATACAGTCACAACTTACAAAAGCATCATTTTTTCTCCAATGACAACGAAATCAATTAGCCTCGGATTACGCGCCGCAGCCGAAAAAAGAAAATACCGGTAACGATGACTCGGCTTACCGCTCTGGCCGTTATACATTTCCCATTTACCAGATAGAGCCGTGGAGCGTGTCTCGCGAGGCGTCCAACATATCTAGCCGTGACAACGGCACACCGCACGCATTCCATATAGCTATACCAGTCAGCGCGCGCTTTGTGCAGTCGCGCGCTCTGCCTCAATGAGAACGTCGGCGTGAAATTGGGAATTTCGGGCTAAGAGCACTTATCACCATCCCGTGGGTGCGCGCACAGACGCACGCGCACAGGCAACTTTAATTGAGCCAAGACTTTTTGCCGTGCCCCCGGAGAGAGAGAGAGAGCTTTGGCGAGGTGAAAGGCCGTGTTTATTCGCTCTCCGAACACAGCCGGGCGCAAGAAAAGCCCGTGCTCCCCGGGCCCTCTGTATCTATCCGTCTCTATCTTTCGCGCGTATATATAAGCGAGAGAGAGAGCGAGAGCGCCGGCCGTTAAACTACCGTAATTAGTGCGCGAGCACATCGGGAACAAGATGCATATGCGCGGGAGAGGGAAAGAGGGCGCAAGAAACTCTCCCCCTTTCTCTCTTCCACTCTCTGTATTTGCGCGCTGGGAGGGTGGACGTCGTGCCGGCGAAATTTACGTACGTAATTAATGCTCCCCCCGCTACTCTGGCCTCTAAATTGCGCTTTACTTTTCCGCGGCTAAGATGGTAATCGGACGCGGCGCTTTGAAGAATGGCTCGCCGCAGCGCCGGAAAAGCGCTGCCTTCTACACACAAACGTACGCTATATAACACGGTTCACAGAAGCTAGATTTACACTTGAATGTATAGCGACACTCGCAACGTGGGATATTTCACGTATTCGTCTATGTGCGGGCGATGTAGCTGCTGCTTGGATGCTCGAAAAAATTCCGCGGACTTTTAATGCTGATGACGATACGGTTGATAGATCTATTCAAAGCGTTTATTTTGATAGCAATAATACAAGGTGTAATTCTCGAGTTCTTTTTTTTTTTTTTTTTTTAATGCGAGTTTGTTTGCCGTAGATTATTAAGCAAATTAAATAAATTTTAAAAAACAATCTTGTGGAAAAAACATCTATCGCTTCTGAAAGGTTAAGGAGTATGAGACTGAAAGAACAGCGAAGATACAGAATTTGTAAGCCACATTCATTAAAAAAAACCTTCCAATCCGCCCACAGTGGCTCATTTGCCGGTAACAGGAAGGCGGAAAAAAAATTGCACTTATAAAGCCCATAAACTCTTGGCCACCAAGGGAATTCCTAGAAAGGAGCTTTTGGGATATGTAGCGACTGCTGCGGAGTTCTCGCGATTCCCTCGCGGGGAAAATGGCAGTGTCGTATTTATGTAACAAGTGTCATAGTAGAGCTTTACCTTGCAAAGCCGACAGTTGGTCCGACGTTATGAGCTTATGTCGTGTATAACGCGAAGACGAGGGGAGGGACAGAGGGGAGAAAGGTAGAACACAAGCATACTTCTCCATCGCTTTCGTTTTCTCCGCGCCTAGCTTCCTGAATTTGCCCCTGGAAAAATGGCTTTCCATATAACCCAGTTTCGCGCGCCGTAGATAAACTTACCTAGAACAGAAAAAAAGATACGTGCATGAGTTTTTGATGAAATGTTGTAGGAGATTTATTTTTAAGATTAAAATTGGATAGTACTTTTAAAGTACCCAAAATTTATATACTAGGTCGTAAATGGGGTTTAGTGATTTCTTTACTAATATTATTATACAAAAAATTTTTTATTCTGCTTAGAGAACAAATAAAAAAATAATAATATTAATATTTAAATTTGTGGACTCGTAAATGACTTATACTGATAAAATAGATTCTTAAATACTATATGAACGTAGAAGTAATATTAAAATTATATTTATAAAGACTTTTGAATATCAATTAGACTGAACATTTCAGTTTTTTTTCTTTTTAATAAAACTTGATTAAATATTGTACTGGGTCAATCAGATTTTCTGAATTAATCAATTTCGAAACACGGCTTGCAAAATACACCGTTTCGAGAGTCGAGAAAAATTCTATTATTGTTTACTTAAAATATAAATTATTCGCTTGCTTGCGATTTATTAACAATAAGTAAAATACAATTTATTCAGTTACAAATAAAGAGTACTAAATAATGATACTGTAGATCTTTATTATTATTTTGCAAAATTTGCATTCACAATTTTAATGAAAATAATAAATAAACAAATACCATTTCAAAGTCTGCTAATAAGATTTTTAAAGGGATTTTCAACAATCGCGACTAAGTTTTTTAAGCCAAAACAAACGAATCAAAACTTCGATTTCAATTCAACAACCGTCGCTCCCGGCGATAGAGGAAGCGAGATAGAAAAATAAAGAAAAATCCAACTGCGTTATACAATATGCTGCCAGCCACTTTTACGTTCAGTTCTTTCATTCTGTCCTCCGAAGATAACATTCGGCTCGGCTGATAAAAAATATTGAAACTCGCTTTACCGAGTAAAATACCTCTTTATTGAGAAACAGGTTGAATAGTCATGTGAAAACAATAACTAATTTTATCAATAACAAAGCATCACGAAACCACAGAAACTCAAAATGTTATAGAAAATATAGAACATTATCCAAATAAAGGCATAGTTAACCATAGTGTATATTATCGAAAGCTTCTAATTAATGAACATACGATAATTCATTTTTTTGATCGAGTGCAAATCCAAAGCCAGACAACAGTTGTTGGTCGAAATGCATAATACAGATCGTTAGTGCAGCGCCACGTACGCACGGGCGCGCGAGTTTGATTGTTGTATCGTCTAATGACCTACAATCGAATCACGAATATCAAACACAATTAGGCGGCTGAATCAGCCTGTTTCCTCCTGTGGCCATGCGCATAGCCAGGCATATACGCGTGCTTATGCATGCACGTTGCTGAAACAGTGCCGAAACCCGCAAGTGAAAAAAGTCCGACTATGGTCGGCCATTCACCAAATCTTCCTCGCTAACGTGCCATAATCGATGCCAAGCGAGCATCCCTATTCTCTTATACCTTTACAGGAACGGCCCCGCAAAAGGGTAAAAAGCATCGGCGCCAGCCGAAGTAACAGAGCAGATTCCCACGATTTAGAGAGCTGCGACCCGTGAGCGTCGGGAAAGTACGCTGCCCAATGGGAGGAGGAGGAGGAGGCCGTTCCTTCGTTTCAATCTCTTTCCCTCTATCTATCTTTCTCCTTCTTTCTCCATCTCTTCCCTTCACATATCCGCTGGTCCTTGATTAGCCTGCGCGCGTAAGGCCGAACACACGTGCGATCCGTCTATTATTACCTTAGATTAGATTGTTGGTGCGAGTGTGCGCACGCGCGTTCGCGGCAGAAAAAAGTCGGTAATGTCTGCAGGCAATTTCTGGGAAATCAGACGGAAAGAGCTATGCGTTTATGTTATTTCGCGTTACGTCTAGCTGGATCTGGCTTGTTAAACGCCGAAATCATACGAGCTTGGAATGGAAAACGCGCGCGATGCGTACGCTTCTAGCTTTGCTGGTAATTGCCTCTTTATTATCGCATCAAGCAGTCTGTTGAAAGCATTCCACTGACTTTTTCCGCTTATATATTGCATTAACAATGCTGTTGTTCACCTCATATCAAGTCACCTTTTTTATTCGTTCAGCTGTCATAACATGTTAATATTAAATAAGCCCTCATGCAATTAGAAGCAAGCATCATTTATAACAATTTAATCAAGAGCTGCTCCATATTTGGCCGCAATTTGACGTTCCCCATCCAGATAACCTTTATCAACGAATTACAATATTTATCATATCAGCCGAGCAAAGCCAACCAGTAATATTCGCACGCACCGCTCGTCACTGTTTTCCATCCTCTCAACAAAATAAATAGCTAAACCAGCAGTTCGGACTCGCCCGCGTACCTACATACACACACCTGCATTTACATATATAGCTATCAAGTTATCTATAGCACGGCCCCGTCAGTGGCGGCCGCATCTAGATCTCGTAAAGAGGGATCATCCGTTAGGTATACCGGTCTCGACTGTCCGCGCGGGCGCGCGCGATCTTGTCTGCGCAATGCGCGAATTATAGCGCCTTCGTAGTGTCATCCTGACGCGGTGCGGCCACTGTCTGCTGTCGCTTATCCGATCGCGCGCAAGCGACGACCTACCTAAGATGCATAGTCGGCGCGCCGACTACCGAGAAACGCTTATTAATCGAAACGGCAGATCTGTACCTATTTCGCCATTAACCTCCCGCTTCCCTCGCTTAAATTCCCGAGCTGGGGCTTGACATTTATGCCTAGACGCTTGTAATTGCGAGAGCTGTGCCGTTACTTCTTCTCGGGCAATTTTCGAGATTCGCTTTATTGCTCCGGGGAATTTACTTACTGCGAACTGGCTTATGTGCGGAACGTGAGAGGAGAGCTTGATCTTTAATTGTTTTTACATTTTTTTTTTTTTTATCTTTTATGCTCTGTGTTTTTGTTTTCGGGGAAGTTACGTTCTCACGATACTGATGGGCAAACGTCTGATCTATTTGCAAACAAATTCAATTTTAAAAACTGCCAACTTTGTCATAAAGGAGCTTTGTCCGTCATGAAAAGTTTGGAAAATTAAATAAGGTTTATGAAACAATGAAAGGGGTGATTTACTTAAGCCTCTTTGGCATAGCGGTAACGCGAAGGCACATTTTTGAATTTCTTTTATCGAACAAAGGTAGCGGGAGGAACTAAGAGGACAGAGGATTACGCGAGGTGCCTTATTACTCGAACAGGGGAATTCGGGCGAAAGAGAAGGAGGAGGAGGAGAGAGAGAGAAAGAGAGAGAGAGAGGAGGGGGGGGGGGAGAATTAGAGAGCGGAAGAACTCGGCCGATGGAGAAACGCCAGCGAAAACGATTCTCCGAGAGTTGCAGGAGGAAGAAAGAGAGAACGAACCGCCTCCTCCTACGTGGGCGGACTGAAAACCGATCAGTTCCAACTGAAAATTCGATCAAGCGACAAGTCACCGCGATAGCTCTAGTGCCTTTAAGCTTCGACCTCTCTCCCGTTCTCTCCCTAACTGAGCTCTGACACGCAAGCGCTCGGATAAAAATCCAATTCGAGCAGTTCCTCCCCGACGTCCCGACCTCGCTGACGTTCAAAATGCATGCTTGATAAAAATTACTCTCGCGCTCAACTGATGCCAAAGGCCATCACCCGATAGAAAATCTCTCTTTCCCTCCCTCCCTCTATCGCTCTTTCGCTCTCTTCCCAGATTTAGAATCAATGTCTTTCGTCAAGAGTCAATCTCTTGTTTACAACACGTCTATTATCGCATCACTAGTGCATACAGCACTTTCTTTTTTCTTCAAGTAATCGTTTCGTCAACTACTGCTGGTGTAAAACTTGATTTCGACAATGATTTATTTAGGAAACTACGGTTATTCCATTTGAATCTCGGAAATTTGCACAATGTTCACAGTTCCCGAATAAATATTAGTTCGTAGCTGCTCATTGGTGCAGTAACCATAGCAATCACAGCGCGCAAGCATCTTAGACAATAAAGTTTTGATTAAACTCCACTTGGAGAGGTCGCTTGTGTCAAAACGTCAGAACTTTGCATTACACTTGCTGCGTTTGATGAAATTCTTCTGCAGACTTATACCTAATTTGACCTCGTTAACAGAGAAAAGCTAATCTTTTGTTATTAACGATGATAGGAAGCATTATCTCAAAAACATTGTACTTTATAATTATATTAACTAATGATTTTCTAGCTTACGGCTTTCTTCAATATTCAAGCTCTATGAAATCCTATAATTTGCGCGCAAGAAGATCTGTCAGCACGTGTATAAGCTTGCCTAGAAATTCATCTCGCGAAATAGTTTAATAGGATTGCCGTATGCATAGACGGCGCGAGCGCGTTCACGGCCGATTTCCGGAGAAATTGGAATTTGCGCGCTGGCAGAGAGAGAGGGAGAGAGAGAGGTAGCTATTCACGGAGCTACGAGCACTGCTTTTGAATTCGCGGAAATAATTGTCGGTATAATACACACATACACAGAGAGGCGTAGATCGGCTGGCTCTCTGGGCTGGGCTCCCCGTGTTAGCGTTTGCGCGGGCGAGAGCATTTCGAGAAATGGACAATATATCGTTGGTTGGCCATTACGGCCGGCCATTAGATAGTCGACACGTCGAGATAACGAGCATTAGCCACACAACGGGCAGAGGCGAGCGACGTTAGGCGCGGCTGCGGCCGACCGGGAGCCACTGCAGCGCCCGTACCTGCCAGTAGGCTCTCTCTCTCCCTCTCTCTCTTCCTCTACTCCCACTGGGAATCTCGCCATCAGAGGAGTCCCCTGCCGACTGACACCGCTCTCTTCCTTTCAACATTTCGCTCTATCGTGGTCGAGCTGGGCTTTCGCATATTGACTCAAACTACCATAGCCTTTCTCTCTCCCTCTCCCCCATTTTCTACCTCTATCTCTTTCTCTCTTTCCCTCTGTCTCTCGCCGTCGCTAGAAAAGGGAAAATCCTGCGCTGGCTGCTGCTCTTCGGAACGCTCTGGCTGTGTCGCGTGTATAGCCGGAGATTCGACAGGGCCGGGGCCGGGGGGGTTATTGAGCCACCCCACCGCCGCCTGCGAGATACGACTTTGCTCTAAGTAGTTTCAGACGAAAAATCCTATATTCCGGCTAAAAGTATATATTTTATCTGTAGCTGAAAACGCTCCTCGGCGGGCTCTATTTTTTCCGAAAAGAAAGCGTTTTTGCGGAGAATAAAATGAAAATTTATTCCCCGTATTTTCCCCGGGGCTAAAAATATCGCCACCCTCGGCCGCGCGCTCCCCTTTAACGTCTCTCGATATCTAACTTACTTTTAACGCACTAAAAAATACACCAACTTTCCCAGTACTCGGCGGAAGCCAATTTCACGGGCAGAGAAAAAAAAAGTGAGGGGAAACGATTTTTCGCAACTTTTTGATTTTGAAAAGGGCAATTGTTCCGCGGCAGCTGCGCGAGAGCACTGCACTTACCCTTACTCTTCCCTTTTTCCCGAGGCCCTCGACACGTAGGGCGAGCACCAGAGAGAGATCAAACGCGCTCGAGAGAAAATAGCTTCTCTCTCTTTCTCGCAGGCGAGAGCGGAGCGATCGTCCGCCGGTGTGGACCGATACCGTGCGTAATCTCCTTTGTTTCGCCACGCTCACTCTCTTTCTCTACCCTATCCACTCTCTTTCTCTCGCACGGCCTCCTGCTGCTGGTAATTTCAAAATGCCCCAGATTACCGGACAATTTCGTGAGGTTGCACCCGCGCTGTAAACGTGTAATCGCCGGTCAACAAACGCCACAACTCAAAAGCGAGGAAGGGAGAGAGAGAGCTGCGCTTGCGCGCCTGCAAGAAAGAGAGCTGGGAAGAGAGGAAGGCAAGATAGATGGGAGCGGTTGAGAGAGTGTGTATCGACTTTGCACTGCCTTTCGCCACGAACTTGCAAGGTCTTTCCTCATTGCTCGCACAGCCGCTTCTATATATACTCGCCGGGAGAGAGAGAAAGAATCGATTCGTTCCTCTTATCGATTTCGCGCTGTTATTTATTGCGTTTTAAGGTATAGAGTGGAAAAAAGCGCGCGGGCGAGAGAGAGTGCCGCCGAGAATCCGAAGAAACCGAAAGCTATTTATTTCAAACGATACGGATGCGGTACGCGCTCTGCGCAAGTAGCCATTTTCTTTAGCGACTGCTGCGCGAGATACCGCTCCTTATCGAGCTCCTCGAAAATCTAATCGTAAAAGTGTAGTTTCTAACATTTCAGGAGGCTATTTACTTTTAGCCGACGACTGCCAGTTCACTCTGAAAGCTCGCCTCTGTCCATTGTCCCTCCGAGCAGAAGGCGAAAGCACCTTCTATACCTTTTATCCTATTAAGCTGGCCTCTAAAACGAGTTTAAAGCTCATTTTCGAATTATAAGTTGATTATGTATCTCCCTCTCCATCTTAATCAAATTCCCCATGCCCGATTCTCGATGTAAACAATGTTTTCCCTTTCTCCTCGGCGTCACACAAGCGGCCTCTCTCATCCCTTTGTCCTCGCTCCCTCTCTCGAATAACATCTGGCTTATCTCTTTTCTTTGTGCGCCGCGCGCGTTTATAGGCCGTAAGCGGCTCTCTGACGCGCTCGGCGGCCTCCCCCGTTGACACGAGAGGCAGCGGGCCGCGGCAACCTGTTACCAAAATGTAAATTGACCGCTCTCGAGGTTCGTTTGACTAAACAGCCAGCGGCCGTTCTTATCTGCATAAGCCAGCGGCGAAAAACAAGATTTCGCGCCCAGGCGGACGGAATATCTCTTCATTTGCTCTCTATAGTCAAGCGCGCGTACGGCTAGAGAGACAGCGGAGAGCAGTGAATGAGAGAGAGAGAGAGTCGATCGACTCTCGGGGGATTTCCGCGTAAATGTTCGCCAAAGACAATACTCGCGGCTTTAAATCAGTCGGTACAGAGAGCAGCGGCCGCGCGGCGGCTTGTTTCGAATAGCGGTTTCGTTTTAACAGCCCATAAGTCTTGGAGAGTTCGTGTCAAGATTGCCTCCGACTAGCGAACTACTCTCTCGCCCCCTCCCTCCTCTCTCTCTCCTCCTAGCCAACTCGAGCTTCGCGCCGGGATGGCTTTAATTATCGAGTGCCTATATTATATGCATACGCCTCGGAGAGTGGGACTCGATATATACGACTCTGTCTCGCTCTCTGGCTGCCGGCTTTCCGAGCGTAACGCGTGAATATTGGCGCTTTGCTGCGGGTTACCAGATGTCATATTGCGGCTGCGGAATTTCGATTTCCATTCGCGCTGACGGGCGCTTTTTACTTTCATTATTTACTGCTAATAATTTTTGCGCAACTGTCACTTACCCCGGCTGTTAGCAACATTTTATACCGGCTAATGAACGTTCGTTAATACCCGCGCGAACAATTTATCGTATGAGCTCGCCGAGGAGGCAGCTCCGGACAGGCCGTCTGAATTTTTGCCGGAATCAACGATTCATGAATACGTCCTCGAGGGCAGCGCGCGCGCGCGCGTGGCAGCTAACAAGCTCTGAGTGGAATTCTTTCAATGCGCTGTTAGCCATCCGCAGCAGTGTGTCGTGTCGCGCAGCCTCCTCCGGCCTCTTGCACAAGAGACGCAGAGGTGACAAAAAGACAAATAGATAAAAGAGGAAGAGCGCGGCTGTAAGGTAGAACGGGCGAACAAAGAGGAGAGAAAAATCGTGAACGATGACGAGTAGTGTGTGCGCGCCCGTGTGTCCGAGGGGATTAAGTCGTCCGAGGCGCTCGCGCACGAGTCATTAATCACGCGATAAGTGTATACGCCCGAGGAAATCGTTACGAGGACCGAGAGTGGAAGAAAGCGCGCTGAGCCTTCGTAGGCGGGCGCGAAGTTTGTATCTGTCGCCTACCGAGCAGCTGAAAACGAGCTGGTCCAAATAAGACAACGACGAGCAGCCGCAAGCTCGTCGACAAGCGCAGTCAGCGACCTTCCGGCCTAATAAATTCACGCGCGCCCGTGTCTTCCTGCCTCTACAGTCCTCGGCTTCGAGCGAGCGCTTGTCTATCGTGACTGACTCCGTGTCCTGAGGGGAGTATGTATATCGGAGCCTGAATGACGAGCGGTTGGCCGAGCCTGGTAATAAGGGGAGCTTAACCGTACGGACACGCGTAAAAAGCTCCCCCGGCATCTTCTTTCTCGTGGATCTTTATTTTTTTTTGGCTCTGGCTTCCGCGAGCGGCAAAAACGCAGAAGCGTTAATTACATTCCGCGTGAACGCGCAGCGAGCGATCGATCAAACGATTCGTTCCGGATGCTGGGCCGCTCGGGGATCTATTTCCCGCGACGATGCCTATGTGAAGCTTTTCTATGTGCCGATATTCCATGGACGCGCGTGCCAAACTTTTTTTTGTGTTTTATTAGAACTGCAGTGAAGGGGCTTTTGAAATGTACTCGATTCGAATATCACAGTTGTTAATTGGTAATTTTGTGAAAGAAATTTATTGTGTTCTCGGAATACCATACAGATTGTTTGAGTTTTAAATTTTATCAAGCTTTTTAGGTCTTTATTCGGGGAAATGCAATAAAAAAAGATATATGTTTATAAGAAATCTAATAACTTTTGTAATTGTTTTTAACATGAAACAGATAAATATACATAGGAATTTTTGTCAAACTTTTTAACGAAATGAATGTGATAAATGCTACAAAAAAAAAAACAAAATTTTAATAAACACATTAGTTTTATTTTTTTTAAGTTTTGAAATAAATCATATATTGTTTTATCTAGTTTTGTTTTTCTATTAGTATCTGATTTCTATTAAAAAGTTACTAACGGTAAATAACATCGATTTTTAATAATAAAGATTAATAAATTATCGATTCTAAAAAAGCAAATATTTGTCATCAAATTAAAAAGTAGACGATGAGTGTGCAAAACCACTAGTTGCTCGATCACAACGATTTTCACTCGTCAAACGACGACACACGGCGTCGTTCAGTTCCCCGCTATAATGTTTTTCACCTCTTTAAAGCTCCTCTCCTCTCTCGATTCGATTTAGCACCCGCGAACCTTTTCCTTCTCACCCTCTTGTCTCGGCAAGTAATTATTCCGGATGACAGTCCACTTTCAATTGCTCCAATCAGTCCGGAGAAATAATTAATTGCATTCCGGCCCCTCGCGTCCCGAAGGGATCGGGACAAAACGCAAGGGATGGAAAAAAAGGACGAAGCTCGCCGGCTTCCGTTTAGTGTGTAAAACCAAAGGCAAGGAAAATAGAAGCGCCTTAATCTCGACGTTAAATAATGCCCCGACTCGTAGCGGCTAAACGGAAAATAAACGAGTCTAGAGAGGCGGAGGGAGACGAAAAGGCTGCAGCGGTAGTCCGGCCGTATGAAAAGAGTACATTTGGGTGTAGAGAGGGACCGGCGCGCTCGGTGGGCCGCACACGCGTATAAATTCCCCGGCACGTGATATATCCTCGCGGATAAATTCCGACAGCCAAATAAATATACCAGATGCGCGCGGAGCTCGCTTGCGCATCAGCTCGTACATTGGCATTTACGATACAAATACACTCGCGCTCATCAATCTACTAGACCTCGCTCTGTGCCTACGTATAGAGCGCGGCATCGCGCAGAGAGAGGCTCCAACGCCAATATCCTACGACGACGTCGAGGACGAGCGTATATACGCAAACCCCTACGCGACTACCTACACTAGAGGCTACATGTATATACATGTATGAATAGCACTGGCTCAAGAGGACGGAGAGAGAGAGAGAGAGAGGATAAGCGGCTGGCTATGTATTACCGGCAGTCCCATAATCGCGGGGACTCATCTTCCCTAAGCCCCATGCTGCGAGTCGCTCGTTGGCGCGGTAGCTCCCATCTCTCTCTCTATCCAAGCTGTGCTCAGCCGATTTGCCGTCTCTCTCTCCCTCTCGCGTCTTAGGCTTGTGCGCGGATTTGCAAGAGAAAAAAGCCCGGTCCTCTCGATGAGGGATCGACGGGAAAAACTCGGTGGACAGCCAATGTCAGCCACTCTCTTATTTCTCCCTCTCGGATTTATTATTTATCATTCCTCGCTGCTTCTTCGTTAGCTCGCTTAACTTTTTGCCCAGCCGAGAGAGCTGATCGTCGCGCAATTGTCTCTGCGATGTTTATTACGCGACGGAGGGCCGCGAAAAGGATCTTCCTGCTGCGAGCGGGGTAAAAAGCCTCGTCGCGTGTTCGTGTCCCGGGGTCGGCAGTCTGCGCCGAGGCTGTACATAAGCCTCGCTCCTCTCTCTCTCTCGTCGACTCCACGCCAGCGCCACATGCCACATGCATAATACCGTCGCCGCGCCGTCGTCCTCGTCGTGCGTGATAGCGACTCCGTTTTCTCTCGTTTCGATTTACATAATTCGCTGCGCCGCTGCCGGGCCGCAAGTCTATGTATATATCTAGACGACGCCAGGAGTCGCCCGAGCTACCCGGAGGAGGAGGAAAAAAAGCAGGAGGGGAAGGCTTAAAGGGAGGCAGGTTTCGTACTTCGGCTAGCTTACCGTGTAAATGTATATCTACGTAAAGTCTCTTGCTTACGTGTAAAATGTGTCTGCCTCGAGTCACTCCTTCTTTTTCCCTACTCTTTCACTTGCACGCGCGTAAGCTAGAGCTCCGGTATATAACCAATTCGTCACGTCGAGCAATCTTGATGGAAGCTGGCTCGACGGGTGAGCGCGTTGATGCGCTAGAAACGTGTCCATAATGACACATTTTCAATAGACCGAGAGCTGTTAGTAGTGCCACTCTCCCCCCGGTGTTTTCGCATAACTTTTCAATTAATTTCGCCGATGACCTGCTATTATAGAGTACCCGTTCGTTACGGTAATTACACAGTGAAAAATAATAAAGCGTTAACAAACCGTTAAGTCGCCGAGCAGTGACATATCTCCGACGGCGAGATAGCGCTTATCTAGGCGCTAACCGGAAAACATATATTTCAAACATTGTAGTTTTTTACTCTCCCGCAAAGCTGTTTCCAATCAGTTAATTGTCCGGCGCGAAACAAGTTGTTGCCGGTAGTTCTCGTTCTCGCTCTGCTCGCTCGTCTCTTTCCCGCGCGCTGAAAAATAAAGAACCGCAATTTCTCACGTTGCCAGTCGGTTTATTTTGGTATAGAGCGAGCGAGTCCCGGCGTATCTCGAACTCACGCCCATCGCCAGCTAATTTTAATTATCTTCATAAGCGATTATAGCGGCGCGCCCGATTTATCGGGAGAGATGCCGTTGGCAGGTGAAGTTATCACGCGGCAAAGCCGCGGGCGAGAGCGAGTATATTCTTAAAGGCGCCGGGGATAAGCCGACCGGATTTATCTCGTGCAAAGCGCGTTTCTTGCGCTTTATGTATACTGTTTCGGCCCTCCCTCGGTATATCTGGCGCCGGCTATGGCGCTGCGCGGCATAACCATCGCAGCGCCGTTTGAGCCGAGAGAGCGACCGGCTGCAGCGGCATTTGCATATATGTAAATCCAGCGATATAAGTAATTAATTCGCAATAAGGCCCGCGTTATGTACGCCACCCCCGAGCTTATGGCCACGACAGATACAATTCATTAGTAAGCGCTGATATGGAACAAGCTCCCCTACGCTCGCAGGCTCGCTGCGTGCAGGACAAACAATGGGATCGTTATTTTTTGACGCTTCTTTATTTGCGGAATTTTGTCGGATTTTTATTTCCTTTCACGGGATGTTATTAAATGGTGATTTACTTTTATAGACGGGGCGAATTCCCCCGTCGATTCGGCAATTTTAATTAGCTGTTGCCTCGTTCATCATTATCATTTAGCCAAAATCAATGTTTGACAAACTGAATAAACAAACGGCACCGCATTGGCTCTGTAATTCGCGCGAACAGTTATATATAGATTATTGAAAGCCACACTCAAAGGATCATCATTCATTAAAAGGATAGCTAGACTAGTTACTAATTAGCGCCTCGTGCACACACACACGCGCATACCTTTCCCCCCATCAGAACGAGCATAGCGCGCGTATCTTCATCTCTCGATAGCAGCGAATCGCCGATTAAGATTCCAAGAGTTATGATGTAGGGTTATTCGCTAATTTATCGAAACGAGCGCCAGCAGCTGACTAACGCGTGCAGGCGTGCTTTAGCTCGTCCGCTGCAGTATCATTTTCGCACCAAAAAGGACATACGAATGTAAATGAATATCGATCGGGCCATTTAAGCGTGCGCGCACGGCCACCGGCCTGGCGTAATTAATTTATATGGTCGCGGGAGCGCGAATAAAAAGCGATCCCGAAACACTAATTACGCCCGCTAATATATAGCCCGGTATTAATATTAAACTGATGCGAATGCGCGCCATAAATCGGCCGCGCTAAAGCCAATCTCGCGTAATTGCAGAGCGCCGGATTTTCGGAATCATTGTCCAAAAAGTGCTGCACAAAAGGATTCTCGGGGCCGAATAAATTTCTAATTAGCCACGAATTCCCCGAGAGACGCGGTGCCAGAGTTCCGAACTTAGAAGCACCTGTTACTCCATCTCTGTAGCTTCTTCTTCGGTAGGCTTCAGCCTCGGCTGCTCCTTGCCCCTGTGAGGAGAGAGACCGCAGAAGCAACCAAGCTATTCGGAGCTACCCTTACATTAGCGTTATCGTAATTACATCGCGCGCTCTATACACGTATAAGGGAATAGACTCGCCCTCTCAAGCGAGCGCCTGCGCGCACACACGTAAAGCCGGGGCGATGTCTTCTACCCTAGGGAGCAGCAGAGACGGGCGCCGACACAGATTTTGAAGCTCTGCTGCAGCCCCAGATCGTCGAATATTTCGAGCCCTCGTAAATTCGGCGTTACTGGCTTATTCAATGCACTGATTTATCGCGGCTGTTTAAATGAAGGTAATTTGTAACATTCTGCTTCGAATAAAGCTCGTTAAGATTGATTTAGATAAACAAGCGCGGCGTGCGCGCGACAGAATAAACAAAACGAAAAATGCAGACTTTCAAAATAATACTTATCAAGCTTTTTTTTTTCATCCAACAGCGGGAAATTTGTAAAAGCGATTTTTCAAGCCCGCGATTACAAACTGCGCAATGCCTCTGTCGCTCGTGTCTCGGCGCGAAAAAAGAATCGCCCGCTATTATTTATGCTCGATTGCCGAGTCGCTCGAAAGATTAATTCGCCGGTTAATTATAATGAACGATAACAAGCGTGAAACAAGTTGCGGGAGAAAAAAAGAGCGAGAGAAGGTGGCAAACGAAAAAGCAAAGCGTCGCTGGAACGAATAGGCGGGCACGGCGGAAAGAATGCAAAAGGCAACGGATATCAGATTCGCCAATAACACTGGGGGCTGCCCTCGTAAAAAAAGCAGCGGAGGCTCAAATTGGAGGATGCGCGACAGCGGCGGCCCAGCTTCTTTTTTTCGAGCGATTTATATTTGCTTTTCTCCCGGCGAGCGGGCGCGCTCTTTCATTTCATCGTTTCAGCCATTCCGTCGCTGCTCCCCCGCCTGCTAGCGCGTCGCGCGCCACAGAGGGTTAAAATTACTGTCGGCGGGTATTGCCTGGTATTTTCCCAGAGGAAGAAAAACGCAAGGGAGGCGCGCGCGCGCTCTGCAAAAGCCGCACCGAAAGCCCTGCGCGCAGCGTGAGAGAGAAAGCGGTATACTCTGTTGCTCGGGAGAGGGTGGCGCGAGCGCGGGTTATGTATTGGCACATGTACGTAATTGTGGCCATTTGTCGAGTGTACGGACGCAAGTGCAGAGAGAGAGAGAGAGAGAGGGCGAGAATCTCGTGAAGAGAGAGAGGGGGCGTATCGTGGCTGAACTCGCAATGCATCACGGGATTGCGTATACGTAGGTAATAGTGCGCCGCGAGAACCGCGAGAAAGAAAGAAAATCGAGGAAAGGAGAAAAAAAAGGGTAACGCGAAGGAAAGCGAGATGAATGCTAAAAAGAGGGGAGGAAAGAGATCGTGGGCAGGCACCTTCGAAACGATATTCAATGGGCTCTGCGAGGCTTCTTTTGCGGTTGTTGCTGCTGCAGCGAATGTAGGTTGATGTGCGAGCGAGCACGAGCGCGTAAGCAGTGTCAGTGATTAATGAAGAGGCAGCCGCTGAGTGGCTGGCGATGTAATAGAGCCAAAGGCAGCCTCGCGGTCGAGGCTCGGGAAATACGTTCGCTGAGAGCTTTTTTTTTCGTTATTTAGATTGCGAATTATTCCGGAGCTGCAAATGTGCCTTTCGAAAAAAGCGGTGACACACCTTTAAAGTGTATTTAACCCTGTTATTTAATGAAGTGACGTTTCAATGAATTTTTTTTTTTCGCAGAAATTAGCTGTGTTTTCGTGTAATTAGATATTCTCGCGATAATATTGCTTTTATGTAAAATGTAAATTAGCGAAAATGCTATTTTAGTAGGCGTGGCTTGAAAAAATAGCTTATACGTGATTGAAAGAATCACATCGGTAATAAAACAGCTTGGGCGGAGAACTGGAGCAACATTGTCATTCCATTTGGTAAATAAGTTGCAAGCTGCTTCCGGCTTTTAGTAAAAAGCGAACGCGATGTTTCGAGGAGAGCCCGGGAATAATTTAAGATTCATCGGGATGCAGTAGGACGAACCACTTGTAATTCTTTTCTACTGGCTCCGTTAGTAGTCGGCGTCTTTTCTTTCGCCTGCTTTCTTGCCCGAGAGTCTAGCGGGCTCCCTTTTTTTGTCCCGTCATTTGTTCGAAATAGCTTCTGCCACGGACGCTAAAGTAAAAGAAAAAGAGCCATCGAGCCATCGGCGGAGCGCGAGGCAAAAGTTAACTTCGCATTTAACATCTGACTGGGAGGGTTAAAATTTCCCTTGAGGTTTACTCTAACTTGGATTGGAATATCTTTTGTCTGAGAATTCGATAGAGGAGAATCAGGCGCGGTTTTATCTTTATGCACCGAGCTTGCTGACTGCCTTGTTTTCTTTCTCATCCATCTTTCTTTTATACATCTTCTTTTACGGCTATTCCTGGGGGAATATAAAGTAGTCACAAAGAGCGACATTATCATTTGCTGATTCTTAACTATTCCCTCATTACTCTTCGGCTTTAAACAGCTTATTTGTTTTCAATCGTCTTTTTAAACTTCAAAGAAAATTATTGATCTCGTAATGATATGCCAATATGAGCATAAAGCTTACTACTTCAACTCATTAACGTTCACATTTATTTCTGTAACATTATACATCTATAGAATCCAGTCTCCTTAAATGAAAGCAAAACATCATAAATTACACTCTTTAATGCCAATAGAATTATTTTATTTAGTTATTCAATTAACCGATATTTATCATAAGGTTCATGAATACATATTACTCTGAAGCGTTAAACGATTTATAAGGCATTAAAATTTTTATTTCGCACTCAGATACAATAGCATTTTGTAGTTAATCGAAATTTTTATCGAGATGTAGAAGGAAAAACTAGGTCCAATTTAAAGATGAAAAATAAGAGGGTTAATATGAGTGGCATTTAAGGGCTCTCGAAAAGGAGAGAGGAGAGAGGAGAGAGGAGAGCGAAAGGAAGGAAGAAAGAAGAGCACGGCCGAGGCTGAGGGCGGTCGTAGTCGTCGCGTGGGCGGAATGGTGGGAGAAGCTCGGTCGAGGCATTCGATTATAGGCAATCCAGTTTATCGCGGGATCGCATAAAACTCCGGGGGTTGGCGCTGATTTTTCGACTGTGCTTCTCGCGCAGCCGCAGTGCGTGCGCGCAAAAACGAGGATATTGAAATCATAACGGAGGGGCCCGCTCATGAATATTATTCAGGTCTTAAGGCAATATAATCCCAAATCGATGGAGCGACGCGGAATAAATTTGCGCCTCTCTACGCTCTCTCCTCGGGTTTCTTCGTGGCGCGCGCTAGCACAGGATTCCGCGCCCCCTAGATGAGATAGACTGCACACCTGGGCACCATTGCACTTCTCTCCTCCCCGGCCTTTTGCCCGCGCGCTAGCGCAACCCATGGCAACGGCAAAGAATAATGAGGCCTGCGAGGCTGTAGCTCGCAAAGTGGAAAAAGCCCGCGCTTTTTTCGCAGACGTCCCTCTGCCATTCATTTTCCGACTTCTATTATGACGTGCCTTTTTTTTTGCAGAACTTTATTCAGCTAGTTTCCATCGGTATGAAATTTCGCATCGCCGGGCTTTAAAACTTTGATAATATTTTGAACTAATTTTCAAATTACCTCGAATTTATCGATACCGCGGAATTTTTAATAAACTTTTGATTAACCAAAATTGCAGAGTATTAAAATGAGCGTGAATTCCCTTATCATTTTACGGGCATTTTATTTTATAGAAATTTTCACACGTCACTGAAGATTGCGTTATCCGTAATTTATGGAAAATAATGTTAAAGAGATAGGACAAGCAGGAAATATTGTTTAAACCTGTTTTTCGCGCCGCGAAACCTTTAGGAACGTCAGCAAACTTGTTATTCGAAAATTGAAAACACGATAGCGTAATTTATATATCTAAACGTTTTTGCGGGCTTCCCGGGCTCTCGCGCCTTTTTCCAATAATCCATGATAAATTATTTATACTATTTGCGTGCTCAGAGGAGTAAAGTCATCGCGTGAATTCATTGACGGGTATAACGAAATATAAACCAGCTCGCGTGCGCCTCGTCGTGTTCTCTCGTGTTTCGTGCTCAAGCTCAAGCCTCTCGCGCGCTCTCTGCTTGATCTTTCCATTAGCTCAAGCTGTAATAACACATCTCCCACCCTCTCTAGCCGCTTACCTCTGCCAATTAGCATTTCGATTGTTTTCTGATTAATTTCGCGCCGAGCGACCTCGTGATAGCGATATAAATGCCTGCTCCTTCCATCTGGAATTACCGCATCGCTTATCAGTTCGGTTTGTAAATCGAATTTTCACTCTGGCGCTGAGGAAAAAAGCTCGGATATTATGGGGGAAAAAAAAAGACTTCCGCCGGCAGGCGTCAAATTCGCGTCAGTGCCGGGTGGCGGCGACTTGAGATTAATTCATTATTCGCGAGCAGCCTTGCGTGCTCCCTCGAGAGATCCAGGCACTTGATTATGTCCGGTGAGTACGCGTGCGCGCTTGAGCAAAAATACCTCTCACCCCCTCCCCAAGTCCCGGCAAATATTAAACCGCGAGATTAATAGCGCACGTAAGAGGATGACGTACAGCTCTCTCTCTCTCTCTCTCTCACACTCGTTCTCTACCCTTAAGGGTTAGGAACTCTCTGAAAATGCGTATATGTAAACAAAAGATTTTGTTTATGTAGGGGTATCTTAGGTAAATTCGTTTAACATGATTAGTCAATTCATAAACATTGCTGTCTAATCAACTAAAACATATACTTATTCTAAAAACAAAACAATAAAGTGAAAAAAATTATTTAAAAATTTCTACAGTTAAGTCAACAAAAGTATAAACATAAATTTAAATTGCCATTAGTTCAAAACTTTGTATTTTACTCATTTAAGTGTTAAAAAAAATGTAAAACGAAAGACTTCCCTCCTCTCTCCTATAGACGTCAGCCAAATGTACGACTCTCAATTAACGCAAGAGCAAGAGGTGGCTTGGTTAAATACGACTCTAACCGAGCTCTTGAGCATCGGTCGCCGGGACATTCGCCAATTGTTTGGGAAAAAGTTTTAAGTAGTTCGAGATTAATTTGAAAAAAAATAATTTTTAACTTTTAACAATCGAGCGCCGAAGAAAATACAAGAAAAAATTTCATTATATTACTACAATGAATCAATTCAAAAGAAAGTATTATATTAGCGATATAAAATTATCGTAATTCATTAAAACTTGAACCCAATACTTCTACTTGGCTTACTAAAATGTCAGAAAACTTATGAATGGTCTGGAAGTCACTTTAAAAAGCTAAAGATAATCGAATTATGATCCCGTCCACGTCTAAATGCAAGGACATTAGGTTCCGGAAGCCCGAAGTGCGGCTTCGTTAAAAAGCGCGATCAGGCGCGGATAGCCGGGGATCGATTTTTCCTCGCTGGCTTCTGGCTAACGCACGCGAGGTGTAAGAGCGAGCGCTGGTTGCACGCGAGATATCGGACATGTGTGTGTGTGCGTCACTGGTGGTTGCGAATGGGCCATTTGCATGGGGGCTGAGGAAAGGGAGGCGGAGAGAGCTAGATGGCTAGCCGATAGGTTATACAGCGCGCACGACTCTCTCGTGGCGCGATCCTCAAATTAGATTATGCAGGAATGTCCATTGACGAGTGCTTAACCCTTTGCCGCTCACGCGCGACTCCATTGTGCCCGAGCGCGAGCCAATAACTGTCCGGTAGAGTCGCTCTCTTAGTTTGTAACGAAACTTTACTGCCCTCTTCCAAGCCGCGCTCTTCTCTCCTGAGAGCGCAAATAGATAGGTTACAATCGCCCTGACTCTCTCCTTTTCTCTCTCGTGATGAAAATACAGTACTTATCGAGGCCCTTCTACAGTGCGATAATCGACTGGAAGAAACGAGAGGGAGCGAGAGAAAAATTGAGAGATTGAAATTACCTGGAAGACAATTATTGGCATTCTAGTTAGCAATGTTCTCCCGGGGGCCTCGTTTTATCGGCGATCGTACCTCTCGCGCTCGCGCTTTCGCTTTTAAGTCGATATATATCTCGGCGCGCGGCCGATGCCAGGGATTAGTAGAGAAGAGTAAAATTTAATCGGGTCCAACCCTCCTTTCTGTTGCAGATCCGCCAACTACGTTAACTCCACCAAGGCCTGCGAGCTGTCGGACATGGACAGACTGACCGTGGCGGGCAGTGGCGCCCTCGAGTCAGCCAAGGGCGTCGACTATCTCGAGAATCACTGCGTCGACGAGCCGGTCAAGCTCTGCGAGTTCAAGAAAATTAACGGACGCATCCTCAAGACCGTCGACTCGGTTTACCAGGACGTGGCCACGGCCGAAGAGTGCCGCGAACTCTGCCTCAATTCGCCCTTCCGCTGCCATTCGTACGATTATGGTGACACCGGTGACATGGTCTGCCGGTTGAGCCATCATTCCAGGGCCACGCTATCTGATATTCAGGTAATTTTTTTAATTCTTACATTCAATCTCTTTCTTTTATTTTAATTTAAGCAAACTAGTTTTCATTTGGTATAATTGTATTTTAAAACGTTTTATTCACTTTATCGGAAAATTATTGATAAATAATCGTTTTAATTAAAAAGAAAATTTTAATTATTACACCTACGGCTTGATTTATTTACGCAATTAAAATTCTGAGCACCTGGCATATTATAGCCGATGCATCAATAAAAGTAAACATATAAAGATATGTACGACGTTGAAAGCCTCTATTCGCAACGCCCTTACTCAAACCGGTTGTTGTAAATCGATTGATAATGCCTCTATAAATTTATAAGGAAAAATTGTAAATCATAAAGTAACTAAAGCAATTTTTTAAATGCAAAATAAAGTTAACAATTGATATTACTCCGTAAAATAGAATAATTTACAAATGTTAAATTTGTTAAATATATATAGAATTACTAATCATTAATATCTAAAGTATATAAAAAATGAAGAATCAATGCTTCATTTTTTTCAATAAAATTATTATATTTGTTAATAATATTTATTAATGAGTAGCATGCTAAACAATAGTTGTATATTTACTCTAATTATATATAAAAAATGATAATTAGTGTTAGTTATACTATATTACTTTAATGAAAACCATAGAATAAGATTTGGGTAATGCAAAATCACAAATTTTGCCTTATAATTCAAATAGAACATGATACGTGACCTCGTACAAAGCACCACAAGAACAAGAGAATTCAAAGTCGTTAACGCATTTTCCGTACATTGTATCTTACAGGAACCCTACCTCGATGTCCCAGAAGCATCAACCTACGAACTAAGCTCTTGCTACAACGTGTCCATCGACTGTCTGGCCGGTGATATGGTAGCTCGTATCCAGACCAGCAAGCTTTTCAACGGCAAAGTGTACGCGAAGGGCTCACCCAACTCGTGCGTGCAGGACGTGAAAGGCGCACTAGAATTTGAACTGCGCATGGCCTACGACGATCTAGAGTGCAACGTCAAGCAACAGGGCTTGGGCCGTTATCTGAACGACGTCGTCATCCAGCATCACGACACAATCGTCACCAGCTCGGATCTCGGACTGGCGGTCACCTGCCAGTACGACCTGACCAACAAGACCGTCTCCAACGAAGTCGATCTGGGTGTCCACGGTGAGATCAATCCAGTGCTGACCGAAGAGGTCGTCGTCGACTCGCCCAACGTAGCCATGAAGATCACCGATCGCAGCGGTAACGAGGCCATACCGTCGGCCGAGGTCGGCGACCCCCTGGCTCTTAAATTCGAGATTCTCGATCCCAACAGCCCGTACGAGATCTTCGTGAGAGAGCTGGTGGCCATGGACGGTGTAGACTCCAGCGAGATCGTGCTCATAGACTCGAGGGGATGCCCCACCGATCATGTCATCATGGGACCGCTTTACAAGTCCTCGACCTCCGGCAAGGTAAGTCGGAATTTTACTTTTACTCCGGAAAAATATTGCTATCAATTTTTCGACTTTTCTAGCATATTTTCTTCTTGAAGAAATTCTTCTTGGGAATGTTTGAACAATTCTAACTAAAGATATTTAGAAATAGCCTGCTTCAATCAGTAAACTAACGGTCTGGTAGAGTTGCAGAATTATCGTTCAGGTTAAATGCTAGTATTAGATAGCATTTGAAATGGAATTTCTCTTATCCTTTGCGCCTAAGTTATTTATTCGTTCGCTCGTGAAACTACCATCTTCGCATAGTTGTGCGTGCTGGAGCGAGCGTAACAGCAAATAATTGAAATTTTCGAAATTGGGAGTATACATTTACCATGATTCACGGTACCTTGATAAATACTCATCTCAAAATAGTTCTGATTACGTATTTGCAATCGGGTATTCACATGATTTTCAATTGTGTACCGAGGCTGTACGTTGACAAATTATCGCTTACACAGGGACTAGAATAACGGCGCTCGTGAATAATTATGGATCGGCTAATTACGCGTTTACTGTATACACATAGATTCCTAGAGAAAAAAATCGCAGGGATCGAGCCGATTTTTGACGCGGACAAAAATAATGAGTTCGTAAATAAATGCGGATGAATCGAGAGGCGCGGTGATTAATAGCTTGCCAAGTGCAAATTGTAATGACGATAAGGAGAGCCAAAGGCAAGGAATGACGGTGCTATACGTATACAGAGAGTGAGAGAGGGCCGACGACAGGCGCGGATAAAATTAGCCAGTGTGTGGTGGTAGCCGCGTAGGAAAAATGGGAGTTAACGATCGGCCGTCTCATGCTAATCAATCATGTCGACAGATTTTACGACGGCGGCGACGGTGGCGGCGCACCGGGGGTAGGCGGCTATATCTACGTATGTATATAGGGGGCTGCCAATTTACTCCTCGTAACAGGTCGATTCGACGGAGCGACACAAGCGTCTCTCTCTCTCTACTCGCGGGAGACGAAGGATGACGCTTTGCCACACGATATATACGAGCGCTCAAGGATTTGCGCCTTGAATCTTACAGACTGACAAGGACGCTTACGTAACAAATTTTATTTTTCGAATCCCGGAACACCCTGGGCTCCGTATGCACTTTGCGCTACTACTGTACGTGTGCTGCAACATGTCGATAGCAGGATATGCGTTTATTGATCGTAACGAGGACTAAGGTATGGGAATGGCTCGGTGAATTATAAAGGCAATAGGGAAACAAAGACTCGTCAAATTTGAAAAAAGTAGATGGATTATTGAATGCAGTGCTCGAAAGTATATATAGATTTTTTAAATAATTAGGTATATATAAAGCTTCCGGTGAAAGATCTAAATTATTCGGGTTTTCGAAAAATAATTCATAGTTTTATAGTTGGATATTTTACATACGTCATTGATTTTTACAACTCGACGGGTCTATTAAAATGTCAGGAACGATCAGCAATTTTATATATTCAAATTCGAAAAAAGCTGGTAATTTATATTCAATACCTGACCTGGATTCGTGCACTTTGCCATGTACCGTAAAAAAACCGGAGCAAAACGAGCAAAAAAAAGAGGAATCGATCCGGAATAAGTAGATACGATGATTTTTTTTTTAAATCAAAAAAAGACTCTTCCTCCCGAGCATGTATATAAATTGGTGCGAGCGACGACACGATTACAAGCTCCTTAATCCGGCTATCTATACATTATCGAGCCATCAATTTGGACCTTAAATGGCCGCTAGTTACCGTAAATCGGCCCATTACGGCTGCCGTCGTATATATAGCGCACGGAAAGTCTCCACACTCCGCGCTCGAATCCAGTGAAACTCGGAAGCGCGCGGCCCGCCGTGAATGCTCGTCGTGCACCGCAACGAAAGACGGAGATAGAGAGCGGCTGAAGCTCGGGATGAGCTAGTTCGCATTTCTCCCTCTCTCCCGGCTTGCTCTCCTGAGACGCAGCGCCCTGTCAGCGGATTAGAGGCACGTTCTCGTGGCTCGCGCGCTAGCAGGAAAAAAAAAAGTCCCTGGAAATCCTGACGAACGGTCTACTCTGGCTCTGCTAGACTCGCCGAGATATCATAGAAAGTAATTTACATGAGACGAGTGCCGCGGCGCCGAGTAACAATCCTTGTCGGCGTTCTACTCATTGTCTTTCTCCTCGGGATTTATCATGCGCCCGAAAAGCGAGATTAGCCAGCGCGATGCGAGAATTTAGCGTTACTGACCGACTGCGATGCCGTAATTGTCGCTTTATTGCTGTTTAGTGAAAAGTCGAAGGAGGGGAGGATAAAAAGGCTACTTGCCTGACGTTTCCCTATTAAAGTTGATTAAACTTGGATTAAGGAGTCGCCGGAGCTCGGCGCTGAATTTAAAATTAGCCTCTCAGCCCGAACGCACATTCATTTTCATTACGAATTTTCCCGTCGCCGGCCGGCAGATAGAGAAACTAGCCGTGAGATAACGCGGAAGAGAGAGAAAAGTCCGGGGCCGTGACTCTAAGGAGAAGAATGCGACGCTGCTTTAGAAAATGACAGTCTCGAAGAATGCGCGTGAAGCAGGAAGAACTCTTTATCTCCTCTTTCTCCTCCGCCTCTTCTCTCTTTCTCTCTCGCCTGTGCATCCGATAAAACGACTCGAGGGCCAGAGGCTGATATACGACAACGGTACCGCGCGCGCGCGCGCGTTCTCGCTTAGAGAGACACAATATCGCTTCATTAACAACTAATACCGTAGGCATGCCGCCGCGGAAGACTCTAGCTGCGCGCGTCATATATACATTCAAGTCGATCCTCGCTGCGAGAGCTATACCCGCGAGGCTATTCCTTTTCGCGTGCCCCGGGACGTTTAGCGAGCGGCGCGGATAATTAACACCTGGTCGCCACGCGTGCATCATTACGACTCGTGTGAGCGCTTTTTGGTGCGGGTAAATTATGTTAAGAAGAATAATGCCGCGAAAGCTTTGTCTGCAGGGCACTTTTTAAAAAGTCGATGAATGTAATTAAAAGTTATTTACGGTGCGTGGAATTGATTAAACTAGCTGGAGAGGTGTTGATGCTTTGGGAGTAGGTTGTTATCTGCAACCAGCCTCGGCCTGGCCAACTTTTTCTATCTCTCTTTGCTCGTTCCCTCTTACCAGTCGTATAATGCCCCCGCAGTGAGAGAACTTTCTTAATTATTTTTGAAAGTTAAAGAAAATCGATAAATCAATGTAGGGAGAGAGAGCTGCGAGTTTTCTCATTATGCATTAAATAGCGTTCTGCCGTATTAAACGGACTTATTGGGTAACTGGACGACAAGTATGATATAGGATAATCTTCTGACGTCGTTTTAAATGCAACGTTTCGGTACTGCGCAGAATCTAATTGGTACGGATAAAACTTTTAATTGGCGATTATCAAACACAATATGAATGGATTACGTAGTTTAGAATTCCATTTATTTGCCTTTTATGTTTATCCCTCTAATAAACACGAGGGTAGGAAAAGCTTCATCGGGCCGAGCAGGAAGTCTGCGTAGATATATTTTATGTATTTGCAATGTAGTTTGGATTAATTCTCGGAGAACTCTACATATGCATGGAATTTTTGAAAAAGTTAGATGAACACGCGGGGAATATGAAAAAAATAAAGAAAATTTATGCGTTAGTCCGGCCAAAGTCAATATCGTTCGTTCCCCGCTGTCTTATTAAATTAATATATAAATCAAAGTTCTACTTAATCCAATTAAAGTGGAAGTGGAAAAATTCAAAGCAAGTGTAAGTAGAGTAGTTGAGAAATAAAAGCTACCCGAGCGCTTAAGGAAGCAAAGAGAGGTAAAAGTAGTATTTATGATGTAGCTGCTATATCAGGGTTTCTAGATCTTAGACTTGCCGGCACTCTCGGACAGTGTCATAAATCATTGCAATATATAATAAAACTTGTAAAAGCTCCGCGAGCTACATCAATTAAAAGGGAGCGCGTCAAGGTGCTTAAATTTAATACGAGCTAAACGTCGCGATAGATTGAATTATTTAATCCAATTAAAATGTTATTGCCACGCGTGTCTGGGGAGAGAGTATCGGCTCTGCGGAGCTATATGGACGAAAAACGTGCGGTGCGAACACGTGTAAAAAGATCCACTCTTCTGGGAGAGAGCGAGGGGCAGGCAGGGAGAAGCTTGGTAATAGGGAAACACGAGCAATATTTACGAGAACGCGGAGGCGCGCTATCAGAATTTCCAGATCTCCCGCTCCGAGTCTCGGGCTGGCAGCGCTAAAATATATCGCGTTCGCGCATTTGACGTATCGCGAAAACATCTCTCTATGCTCTCCTCTCCTCCTACGGCTCTCGGGGGGAGCGACAAATTCAGTTCGGTAATGCCTCGGCACGAGCCACTAAATCCGCGCGCGAATTCCTCGATTTAAAAGACAAACGCCTTTAGAATCGCGAGCGCGCCTCTCTTGGAAAAGTGTGAAAGAGGATCGAGGAGGGAAGAGAGAGAGAGAATGCACTTAGACGCATCTCGCGCTTCCGTGGCTCTCTCCTTCCTTCTTTTGCCCTCAGCGGCGTGGCAGGGGGGTGATAAAACGCGCAGCGGTCTCGAGGCGGCCAATAGGAAGTCGCGCCCTGTCGATCGTCGCTCTCGATGAAATATCTGCGCGGTACGCGCGAGAGCGGCGCGCGGGTATATAAGCGCGTGTAGGAAACATAAATTCGACGGGGCGCTCGGCGCGTAGCGGTCGGAGGTCTACCGGCCCCTTTCCTTCCTCCTTTCCTCCTCTCTTTCTTGCGCTCTGCTGTATATACCCGCGAGAGAGCTCACGTATATGTACGGGGAGGGAAGAGGAGGCGCCCCTCGGGTTGATTTTATTAAGCGAGCTCGAAGAAAAATGAGAGGCTCTCTCTCGCTCGCGGTTTCTTCTCTCTCTATGCAGGCTGCGCTGGTATAGATCGTCCAGGCCGAAATTTGCCGAAAGTCCTCGGGGCCGCGTCGTATGTTCGTCACGTAAAGAGGCCGAGGTAGCGTGCGACTGGTTTGAATGAAATTGAAAGCATTTCTCAAGTCGCAACGTTTGCAGGGGGGTGGGGTATATGTAAGCTTGCGCGAGCAGACACGCGCGCACGCATATAGACAGGCACAGATGGGAGCCCAAGGGAAAATAAGCGGAGAGGCTTTGCGCGCTCTGTGCCAGCTCCCAGCCTGGAATCCGTACGTTATACGAGTGGACCGCGAGCGGATCCCGCGGCCGTAAAGATAGAAGCTTACGACTTGACTGATGTCTCGCTACATTTATGATGCCGACTCTCTCTCTCTCTCTCTCTCTCTTTCCGCTCGCGTGCGCGCAACGCCACGAGACCTAGAGCTAAAGGGAAAAACACGCGCCGCGCGAGAGAAAAACTCTTTGCTCAGCGCGCGCCTTTATTTTTTACCCTCTGAATATTGCAGCCTCTATGAGCCGCTATAGAGTGAAGAGAAAACGACGTTGGTTTAATAAAGTCGCGCAGGCACGCGCGTGCTGCTGCTGCTGCTGCTGCTGCTGCTGTCGGCTCGACATGCCAATGGTTTTACACCACCGCTTCATCTTCTTCACGCGGCGCGCACGTCACTAGACACATATACTTACGATTTACTGCGCAAAAATAACCTTATCTCCGGCTCTAATAAACCTTTTTCTTAGGATAGCCGCGCGCAAATGGAGTCTTAATTGATAGAAATAGAGAGTGACGACCTTGCTAAAGTCGAAACGTTTCTTGCTCCTAAAGTGCAATGGAATTTATTTATTATTATTTCTTTTTTCGAGGCTCGTGTAAACACGAAGAATGTATAGGTAAATTAGTAGTGGCGTGCCAGGATAGTCAGTTAATATTTTATTTTTCATGAAATTTTATTCCAATAAAAATGTCTTCTTGCGAGTACGTAAGCCCACATACTTAAAGGTAATTTGACTTTGGGAAGAATCTATACAAGTAGGAAAATTTATGCCCGCTGAAATATTTTCTCACAGCGCGAGGCAAGACAGTAAATATTGAAAAACATGTAAATTGAGCGATAAAAGTAAAATATTTCTCGGCAGCGGTCTCTCGTCGTCTAATCAAGATGTAGATCTCGCGGAGGGCCATTACACGTGTTAGCTGTCGCAGGGCTATAGCTCTTTCGAGAGAGAGAGAGAGAGAGGGAGAGTCGAGGAGTCGTGATTTTTCGAGCTTTGCGCTTGAGATTTGTCGTAAAATAGGCCATAATCTAGAGGCGGGCGCAGGTGGAAAAACCGGAGTAGCGAGAGGAGGAAGCGTCGGCGGTGTGGATAGCGGTGTGTGTTGCGCGCTGCTGAGAAAAAAGCCGTGTGGATAAGTGCGAGGAAAAGGCTCTTCGCTTCTCACGTTTTCCCGTCGTAATTCCATATAATTGCTGTTATACGATCTTGACTAATAAAGAGCAAGAAACGAGACACGCAAGCCCCGAGAAGAAGAGACGATAGATATTCGCGCAAGAAGCGCCAGTCGCGGCCTCGCGAGCCCGCGCGCGTACAGGAGAAATAGAAGAAGAAAAATAAGAAGTGGAAGAAGAAGCGAGCCGTGCAGCAGCCAATGTGTCCGCCAACACACGCGCTCTCGCTCGCGCATCCGCATTCTGCGCCGTGCGTTATCCCGGATTCCGCGGGGAGCGAAAGAGCGCCTGGTCACGCGGAATATCGAGCCTTCTTTTACTCGCTCGTAAATTCGCAACGAGCACCGCCAGCTCCTCGAGCCTCCCCCCCCCCTCTCTCTCTCTCTCACCCCTACTTTGCCTAGCACTCGAGCTGCTGCTGCTGGCTCAGATTTAAGGGAATTAACGAGGCGTGCCGCTCTCCTTCTCTCTCACTCTCTTAGCTCTCGCGAAATTATGGCAACGCGAGGAGAGAGCGGAGCAAGTATGCGAGCAAAAGAGCTATTTATAGCGGCTGATGAGAGCGCCTTGCCGTGAATAATCGATAAGTCATACCTGTTTTTTTTTTCAGCAAAAAATATCGCATTTCGCGCGTTTTTACCCACTCCGCGCGCGCGCGCGGCATTTCAACTTTTCTCATTGAGTGGAAATTGTTGAATCGTTAAACGAGAACAATAGTCGTTCCGTGTGATGAATTAACCGAGGCTCGTTCGTTAGCCGACTGCGTGATTTGTAAAATAGACCAAGTGACACGGCAATTAACAGGCATTATTACCCACTAATTAGGGAGGTACGAAAGCCATTTGCAGGCCTCTAGCGCTGGGAATCCGTTTTTAGTTTTTATTTCGACGTATATTTAGATCTTTCCACGGTATCTTTGGTACTCAATCGCGATTACTGAGATAAGATCAATTTCCGAAAAAAAAAAAAATAATAAATAAATACGGTAGGGGTTTATAGGGAGAGCGAGAGAGAAAAAGAGAAAGAGTGAGAGGAAAACGGCGCAGAGATACGCGCCCGGATTACTATCAACAACGTGCTCTCGGGCTTGTGCATTTTCAGGAATTTTGGGATTAACGCGAATCGTAGGCATTTATTCGCTCTCCGAATGTGTGCGCACGTTCGCTGCGCGCGGTTGTTTCGGGGGCTATATAGGCGCGTGCAGGGGAGACTCAACACACTCTTCCAGTTTTGGGGATAATGCGAAACACCGGCCGCCCCATGTGTATCGCTACATGCGCACAATATAGTCTCGCCATTATATGCAAAATTCGGATTACGAATGAAGAGCGTATTATGGACGTTGATATAGCGCGAGCGCTGCGTACCGTTAAAAACAGATTGAACCAAATGAAAACGTCCAGGATTTTTTTCTGACGTTTGGAAAAAAGTTTTTATGTCTGCAGTTCTGTTAAATATTGTCGTAATTGTGACTAGAAAAGTTTCTACAAAAAATAAGAGCGGATCTATGGGACAAAGTTTTTTTCGTTATTTTGATTATTCTAAAGGTGAAATTAATTATGAATGAACATGAAAAGGCCAGAGTGTAAGAGAAATGAATTTCAGCAAGGCTTTGATATACCAGGTCATATAATATCTAAAATATTAAAATAAAAATTAAATATTGTACGCAAAAAATATGGTCTCTCCGTCTCTCAAGCAGCAATTATTACACATTTGGTTTATTATGTATTCCGAAGATTTAGATTATATTTTCACAGCAAAATGTGATCTAGATATTTAGAAAACATCAACAAATTTAGTTGGACATTTGGCGCTTGGGGGTTAGGGAAGCATATTGGTCACATCTTGACCATACAATTTTTGGCAATATAACTGCACAGGTGCACAATCTAATGCATTATCTATACATTCTCAGTAGTAGTCAATATAAATTAAGCAAATAAAAATCTGCAAAAGAGACTTAAACTAATTTTAATTTATAGGGTTATGCTTTATCTATTATTTTATTAATATCATCGAATAATATATTTAATTTATGACACATACAAATATTTTTATGTATGTAAAATAATATGCAAAATGATTATTTTAAAGTTTTCAAATAAAATAAATTGAATCTAAATTCTTTCTATTTCATACTTATATCTTTTACCAATTTTTATTCTAAATATATTCTAAAAATAAAAATTCAATTTAAGAATACAATATTAAGCATTATTTTACGTTTTAAAATTAACTTTAAAATTCTTTACTCTTTTGCTTCGAAATAAGTCTTCATTTAGCTTCATTTTGAACAAAACAGTCTTTATCACATTCCAGCATAATTATTATATATTTCTGCGAGCTTTACTTTAGAAATGCATAATGATTCAAGAAAGTGTTATTAAAATTATAAATTACTTCTGCTTTTGAGTGCTTTTTTGAGTTTTTATGAAAATATTTGTCGAAAGTATTTTGTAATATTATTCATAAAATACAGTGCATAATTTACTCAAAATTTCTATTCACTTTCCCGTCATTTAAAATTTTAAAATTATGAGAAAGGTATTTACGATCCTTTTATTTTATGAACTCATCGGAATGCAGCACTTTGACTATATACTCATTTCATACTATTTCTAAAATGAATAATTATGATATTCAAGTAAAACATTCGCAAATAAAAAGCGTAAAAAGCTATAGCTATTAAAATTAAAGTACTACAATTAAAAATGACTAAAATAAAATGTTTGTTTCCATCTAATTTCAGATCCTGCTGTCGCACTTTGACGCCTTCAAATTCCCGAGCTCGGAGGTGGTGCAGTTCCGCGCTCTGGTGACGCCCTGCATGCCCAGCTGCGAGCCCGTCCAGTGCGACCAGGAAGAGTCGACGGGCGAGCTGCGCTCGGTCATCTCCTTCGGACGCAGACGTCGCCGGCGTTCGGCCTCCGCGTCCCAGATGCGCGAGGACCTGCTCCTCGTCCAGTCCATCCAGATCACGGACAAATTCGGCTTCGAGCAGCGCGACAAGCCGCTGAACGTGTCGCTGAGCCGCGAGGGCATCTACGCGGGCGAGGTCGAGGCCGACGGGACGTCGGGCCTGATGGGCGTCTGCATAAACCTGGGCGAGGCCATCGTCGCCGGCACCGTATTCCTAGTCGCTCAAATTGCCATCATCGCCGCGTGGACCTTCACCTGGCAGCGCCGCCGGCAAATCCTCAAGCACCAGGAGGCCCTCTCGGTCTCGGTCTCGGTGCCGGGCATGCACAGCGGCAGGGCCGACAGCCTCTGCAAGCTCTACGACTCCCAGGGCTACTCGCGCCGCTTCTGAGAGCGAGACGAGCGCTGAGTGAGAGAGAGACAGGCCGAACGCGCAACTAGCAAGGCAAGGATGTACAACCGCAGAGAGGCGCAACTCTCCTGCTGGCGCGCTGCCTCTCCCCCTCTCCAGTATATACATATTTATCAATATCAATCTCTATCTCGCGAGCCTACAGACCGCGAGGCTCTCGATGTCTCGCTTCAACTCGGGCGAGACTCGAGCCTTTGGCTCTCGCGGCTCTCTATCTCGTCTGCTTGTAAGCGATATGTCCTATATTATACATAAACACGTAGACACACATTCACACTTACGCATATCTATTACGCGAGGACAACACGAGTAACGATGTAATTTAACTCAGCGAATGGGAAACGAAGGACGAGCCGATCAAAAAGATCAAGGTATTTTTCCTATCTAGGGATGATCACCTCATTATAATTTAGGCTCCTATATAGGTTCCCGTAAATGAACGTTGAAACCTATATGGCTTCCTATACCTCAGGCTGAACCAAGGTAGGTTCCTTGCTGAGAACCTTCCTTGATTCATAATACCTACGTAGGATCCAATATCGATTTTTTTGACTAAAAAATAGAGAGCGAAAAATGCTATAAACTTGACTGCTCAACGTTGAAAAAGCACGGTATTTCATAATACTTTTAAACGTAAAAAATTCGATAGAATCTATATCGAAGTTTTGTCGTACTTTTTACTAAATGATTAACTCTTTGAAGTTGGCTTTTCCGATAGCTTACGTATGTACAAAATGTACCTACAGTGTATAGCGTTTTTCGCCACAATTGCCGATAACTTACGTACAATGAATTATAAGTACTTAACGTAAATCCATCGTTTCTGATTTGCTGAAAATTTCTTCGGACACTTGAACTAAGAATATCTCAGGCGCGCGACTTGTACACTCGCGCGCTCGAGATTCCTCCGCTTGCAATTTTATTCTTCATTTAATCGCGACTTTTTTGAAAAATCTTCAAAAAGATTTTCGCTTCAACTGCTCAGTGAGTACGATTGTATTGCTTATAAGGATTACAGTGTGCCGGAAATTTTTCCACTCACATATATACAAGTATACACTTTTACGCGATCTGCGAGTGTCCGTAAGAATGTCGATCTTTTAACGTAGATTCTTCAAGACTGCACGATTTCTCTTTTTAAATCTTCCCTCTGTAGGGTGAGGAGGAAAAAGCATTCTCCTCGCCGTACGTATATCTATATGTGTATGTGTATACGTACATATATATGTATATTACATATTATACATATAACGGAACTTAAAGGGTGTGCGACGATACGTGCCAGTCAACGAGTTTCCTCGCAACCTCAGGAATCGATAATCGTCGTCACCCTTGTTCTTTCTGTCTTTTACATCTTTTCGCCACTTTTCTGCGAGTCTTCCGAAAAAACACTTATTTATAAATTTATAAGTGCAATGTTAAGGTACGTTTAGATAAAAATCTGAAAATCAGAATTATATATCAAATATAACTTAAAATAAATACGGAATGCGCCAAGAGAAGAATCTAATTGCATTAGATAACAATAGAAGATATTTTTTCCATTAACTACAAATTCAATCTCTTGCCCAAGGGTCTAGATCCGCGCGCAATCATCGAATCGCCTATAATTCATCTATAATACCCTTTTCCGGGTAATCAGACGTGCCGCGAGTACATATTCAACACATAGAAATACGAAGGATTTACGTGATTCGCGAGGTCTTTTCCCGAGTCAGCCGCAATATTGTTTCAAGTCTCTCTTTCACCGCCGAGTTCGATGCCACGCTGCGGCTGCACTGCGGACGTGCCACCGCCACGACGCTTCTTCTTCTTCTTCTTCCTCGTCTCAGCATGTACTCCTACCTGTCGAACGCGCGCGTCGGAGAAAAGATAATTTCCGACGAGTCCCGAGAGACGCGACGCACATTCGCGGCTCAAATAAAGAAGCGGAAGAGGGAGAAGAAAAGAAACGCCGCCGCGCGATCGTACCAGCGGGAACGGTTAAGCTTGCTCTTTATTTTGTAGGCATGCGCTTTTTACAGGCGAAAACTGCGCGCGCGTTTATTCGACTGACGCGGTACTGACGATGAATTTTCGCGAATAAAAGTCAGATTTTCTGGTGCGCCCGTAAATTTACGTTCGTAAGTCTTCTAAATTATTTTTTGGTAATCTTAATATAATTGATATTTTTTATTGCTCTCAGACCAATTGTTTAAAAGCAAGAAAGAAAATTTGTAAGAATACAAAACAGTTTAACGCGAATTACAGACAATCAGTAGTAACAGATTACTTGGTCGGACAATGCATTTTACTCTTTAACCTTTGTTTTTTCGGTTTTTTAAAATCTTCTACAGTTTAGTTTCTTTCCTGTTTAAAACGTTATTTAAAGTAACGAGTAAAATTAAAGTTTCACCGCGATAAATCAAATAAAATTGACGCGAGTGTAAAACATTGTAAAAATTCGTCGATCCGTCCTGAATTTTCAATCAAGGAGAACAGCGTCGGACATTACAGTTTAAAGAAAACTCTAGGGGCATCGAAAAAAAAGGGGATGACTGTAAACACAAACTCAAGCGACATACAGAAATGACGAGGCGTGGTTTAACACACAGAGAGAGAGGGGGAGAGTGGGCTAGAGAGCGAGCGAGAGAGGTGATGGAGAGGTCGACGCGTATTTGCTACGTAGCGCGGATTCTAATTAGCATTGGGAATTGAGCGTGATTATGCAGATGCTCAGAGTAGGATATCAGCGGGCATGCAAGCCAGAGCGAGCTTCGCCGGAGGGGAGGAAACGTCGTGCTAGGACTCGCGCCACTCGGATATATGTATATATACATGTACGTAGAATAGAGTCAGATGGAGATGGAACGAGCTGCATGTATATGGGAGAGAGCTCGGGCGCAAGGTTAATTGCCTCTTGTGGCGTCCTTCTCTCAGCTAAGTTCACAAGTGTCTGGCCAGATGCTCGCGGGAGTCGCCGCCACTCGCACACTCGCCGCCGTATGTGTTGTTGAACTTCACTGGGAAAGAGAGAGAGAGCTGAGGATCGGCTTTCAACAGCGTTTGCTTTTCTTCGACCACCTTACGTAAAACTAGTCTCTTCGACCCTCTCCCATCGCTTGTTGCAGCAGCCGCCGCTTCTGCTCTCGTCCTCTCCTTCGTGAAATCCGATAGAGACAACACGGGCTTTGCGGCCGCGCCCGCCCGCGGCCGTTTTAATACCGAGCGCGCGTGCTTTGTTTGAAACGAGTCAGTTAATTAAAACGAGCGCTGCCAGCGAGCTTCTTGGATTACCAGAAATAAATGCAAACATCGGGACTGGCTTCTGTAAAATTCGACGCGCCATTCAAACGAAGTTATAACATTCGGCCGGAGCAATCGAATCGGCGAGAAAAACAAAAATTTTTTCCTGATTATCCGCGATGCACACTGATTGGACATAATTTAGCGCCATCCGAATTTCATCGCTTTGCGCGTAAAATTGAATTTTTGCCTCGAGCAAATCAACGCGTGGCCCGCAAGCGCGTTCGTTCGTTCATCGCAAAACTTGATTCACTTACTCGACTGCGAATTGTCCACTCTCACGTTCTCACTCTCTCTTCCTCATTCTATGTTTCTTGTAAATTCGTTTCGCGTCCTACTCGCAAGTGAAAGAGAGATTAACGGCGATAAAAAATTGCGCGTTCAGACAGAGAACAATCACTTGACAAAGTAATTGTGAAGGATCACTAGAGCAAGAAAATTATTTGCCGCTGCAAATGGAAGACTCGCCGTAAATAAGCGATGAAAAAGCATGGAAAAAATATGATACAATAATAAAAAAAAAAAAGAATGAAAAAAAAAATCAACAAAAATATGTGCAACAAACTGATTTTCTCAACCACGGTGCCTACGCGCGCGCAATGCCACTTATAAGGTAACAAAAAAAAAAAGATAAAAATAACGAAGACAATAAGAGCATACGCGACAATCATACAATTAACATTGTAATCTACGATAAAGTTTATAGATTTGCTAACTAAGCTGAGATAGTATATCCAATCTGCTTGTGGTGAGAGGGTAGAGCCAATTATGCAAGTTCGGCAATAACGTACGGACAAAAGTAGTTTCGTAAATGGTGCTCTGCGCACACGCCCCCGCGCGCGCTCTACACATATATAGACAGAACTCGACTCATTCTGCGCGCGCACGCTTGCGCTTGCGACAAACAAGAGAGCGCGTGCAAGCGACAAGCTAGAGCGCGTTAAAATACGTTACGAGTGCGTCGAAATCGGGCGTACTGGCCGCCACGAGCTTCAGCGAGATCTTTGACCTTGCTGATTTGTATCGTTGCTGATGTATCGACAGATTTCATCTTGCTCGAGTGTGAAAGCAAAAGGTTAGAAACTCAAGTGAATGACAGAAGGAAAGGATCTTGCTTGAGCTAGATGGCCATTATATATATACATAATTCAGTTTTATGATTTTTATTCCTGTTCTCCTTTAATCGTCAACTAGCGATATACAACAGGCACTTTTCATCGAGTCGATCGAACGACGCGTGCGCGCGAACGGGAATTGGAGTCCCGACGACCAATGCGAATTTGATTGCATTCAATGGAAACTGCGCTGAAAAAGGATGCCTTTTCTTTTTCCCTTATCTCTTATTACTTTTCATCATTATAGATACACGACAAAAAAAAAAACAACAATAATAATTAAACATTAAATCTTAAACGTGTATACGATAATTATGTAACGATCAAATTATTATAATCTTAATTAATGAAAAAAAAAATTACGTGATAAGCCCTAATCGCTAAGTAAAACTATATATACATAATTATATTCTCTAAGTACGAATATACGTAAGTACAGAAGATGATAATGAAGAATTGGGCTCGAGGACGATCGCTCGTACTTTTTAGCAACGAATATTATATTTTATATAACCTCTTTAATTCCTTCCCTTAGCAATATCCTACTAGCCACCATAGCAACGAAATTCATTAACTCACTTCTGCGCCTGTAGAACCAAACACAAGCACAGAAGTTCGTTAATGCAAAGGCCACTTGAACTGCTGCTCCTTTTTCCAGCGTCTTTTTTCCCATCCCTCTCCTCTTCCTCTACCTCCGCATACCATCTTACCTTTATCATCATCATTATTATTATTATTATAACTTTTTTTTATATATAAATACGTGTACTCGCGACAGTCTGCACGTCGTAGACGTCGGTGCTTGTCCTCGAGCCCGAGGTGCGCGCCTGCTCTGTGCCGCTCGAAAAAGCTCGAGTCTGCTCTGTACCCTGACTAATGTGCATATTCCTACCTCTTTTAGCTTTTTTCCTCCTCTCTTACGCTCCTCTCTTCTTCCTCTCGACACGCTTCTCTCTCTCTCTCTCTCTCTCTCTCTCTCTTTCTCCTCTCTCTACGACTGCGCTTTTTGACATTGCGTTGCTGCTTCCTGATAATTTTTTTGCTTCCCGTTTTCCTTTCTCGTTCTTTTTCAGCTCCTCCTCCCCCTTACCCGGCTGGTTTTCTCGTTTCTCATCTTGTAGCAAAGCCACTTTAATCACGATTACTGTCACGTACAGAGCTTACCCGGCGTCCGAGCGCACCTTCATATCGGCGCACCAGCATCGCTTATTTATTATTAATATGAATATGAAAGTATACATACTTATATGTTATCGTGCGCAATTATTCTTCCCTTCCTCTGTTCCATTCAGCCTACTCCTACTCTTTTTAATCATGCCCCACTTACGTAGTCCTTTTCTTTCCCTTTCTGCGTATATGTAACAATTTCAATCCAAGCTCAACTGTATCCCAGCCTCATTTAACTGCCGTTCGACTTTACATCACACGAAGAAATAAAAGAAATAATGTAATTTTTTCCCCTCAACCCCTTCTCTAACGTTGAAATATACACAGCGAACGTTGATTAATGACATTATATGTGTGTGTCTCTTCTTTTGTACTATTGAGTTGTCTCTCACGTTGAACCATCGTTAACGTCAGTACCGTTACTTTGTACATAGAATATATGGTACGGAGAAATAAACTCATTTTCTAACGAACAACTTTGTTTATTTATTTTTCTTCTACACCGAATCATGAATTATTCTATCCTAATCCTATATCATAGAAACAGTTAAGTCTACTTTTTCTTCTTCACCTGCTTTTCATAAATATTACAGAATATTTGTACAGCTGTTCGACAAGCGTTACAGTTTTAAAATAATTCTTGCATGAAATTTAGTTCAGATTTAAATTTAAATTTAAAGTATTTTTAATTTATTAAAGCATAAATTAACAATTTTTACCGTTTGAAGCTGTTTCATCATTACTTTGTGCAAACAAAAGCATTCTAAAAATATTTCTTTGAAAAATCACATAAAAATTAGAATAGATATCCCTTACATTTAGTTAAAATAAACTAGTTTCTTGGAAAGATCTGCAAGGAGTCATTAAAGATGTCGAGCAAAAAAGAAGCCGCTTTCAATCGTAGAAGGCAGCTTTTTACGAATCTATCACCACCACTTTGCAATAACGACCAGCACAGCTCATCAGGGTATTGTTCTAACATCTAGTTTGAAGGTAAGCAGTGAGCAAGAAGACGGAGAGCTACGAAGACTACTCTTTTTCTCCCATTCTCTTTCTCTTTCTTCGGTTGCTTGGCTAATGCCGCTTCGTCAAATGAATGTATTTTCTTGCACAACTACTTGCGTCGCGGTGTAGGAGCAACAGCGAAGAACTGAGAGAGAGAGAGAGAGAGAGAGAGAGAGAAGCGCTCTAAAGTCCGATGTCTATCTCCCGGTAACTGACCGCCAGATGGACTTGATTTGCCATTCGACATTTTCAGCCGCAGAGGCAAGCTAGCCGAGTAAGTATCTACCTCATTACCGGGGGACTTTAGTTTATTTTTTTAACTTTAGTACCAACTAACGCGCCGTTAATTCATTCTGTGCACAGATGACGATCAAGAAGAAAAAGAAAAGCAAAAGAGTTTGCTTTGTTTTATATAAAAAGAGCAAAGATTTTAATTATGCCAAGGAACTCGTATTTTCTTTAAGGTAATATATCTCTCTAGAATAATTATTACATTGTAAGAAACATCCTTTGAAAGGGATGATGATTGCGTCACGTTTCCGTCGAATGAGAACCCGAGATGAAATTGAAGTTGTCGCAATTGCCAACATATTGTCCTCGAATAATTGCCGACTCGACCTCGTATGGTCATGGTCATATTTTTGTTTTTCGCACTACCTAAAGTTGTTACGGAGTAGAGAAGTTTTGCAAGATTGAAAAATTTAAAAGCAATTTCTAATTGATTCTGATTATAATAGTTTATAAAGATACATTTGTACTATAGTCGTATAAAATATTTCTATAATTATTATTACATTCAAATAAGAAGTCAAATATTTCATTTATTTTATTTTATTAATTTCAACGGACTTTCAGTCCTTTTACAAAATATTAATTACAAAGATTTTAATCCTAGATAATATAATTATATTATTATTAAAACATTAATAAAAGATTATAATAAAATATTATTACTTTATTATTTAATGTTATAGATGAAAAAAATAAAATATTTTGAATTGTCTGTGCAAAGGTTACCTCTTTACCTGCGGCTTGAGTTTTTGGTTCTTGTACATTGTTATAGATTTATTGAATACCTCGCTTTCTTTTTTTTTTTTTAAATTTTATTCAGATTTACGAGTTTCCTTCGAATCAGCGGGTAACGTCGTGTACACGGAGTAAGCTGCAGAGCCGTACAACATGCATATTCCAGGTTTTATGACGATACTAAACCGATCCAAAGTGCCACGGTAGACTGAAGTACGTTGTATTATCGATCCAAATTTAAGCTTTCGACATTTTTCTTTTTTTTTAAACATAATTTGATTTTTTAGTCATAGAAATATTTATTCGATTCTGTGTTTGTTTCTATACAACAAAAATATTAAAGATATAAAAATTAAAATTTAATTCATTGAAAATAAAGACTATGTTATACAAAACTATTTTTCAGAATACAGTTTTCAAAACTGCAAATAAAAACATTTTATTGTGGTATGATTTATTGTGTTCAATTTTTATAAAATAAAACCATTACTTCGATATTATATAATATTTATAACTTTAATATCCCCAAACTTTTTAAAAACAAATAGTTATTAACAAAGTAACAAAGTACATTTTTCCATATTTTTTCAGCTCTTAAAATTTAACTACTTCGTGAGTTTAATTAAAAAATATTGTAGTTAATATTTTGTAAGCTCCATGTAAATTCATGAAACGTTATTAAACTTAAGGTTTATACTGTATAAGCTACGATACTAACTTCCTAAAACAAGTATGCGATGAATTTTAAAATTTGAACAATTATTTAATAATTAAAAAACATAATTTTTTCTCATAACTATTTATTTGAACACTTATTGTTTATAAAAACGAATACTCATCTATCTATCTATCTATTTATCTATCTATCTACGTAAATATTTAGCATAGATTATCAATTTTAATATCGAGAAAAAAATTTAGTAAAAATTAGTAAAGTTGGACATGTTAACACATGAACTTATGACGTCTCAGTATGTTATTATATTATTTAAATGAATTGACAATGATAAATTTATTGTTAATTTAGAACTGTTGTATAAATGACAAGAATAGTTTTACATCTTTGGATCCAATAAGCACCAATAATATTCGTCCTTAAGTGTTTGAATTATCTTAATAATATTTTTTACAAACTTAAATACAGTGATATTATTAATAAATATGCAATACGAAAAAATAGAGTAAATTTTACTTTATTATTAGCAATTCAATACAAATTTATTAAAAACAATGACGATTTGGCCACATAACAGAAGGAACTTTTTAAAAAAGTGCCACATTTATTTCTAATAACCACGGCAGTAATACAGCATTACATTTGAAATAACATTGTGATGATTTGGCAATGAACATTTCACTTAAAATTTCTTCGTTATTTATCGAGTCTCATACCATGAATAACTATATATGTTCAAAAACAGTCAAGGAAAACATGATATAGTAAATAGGCTTCACACGTCAACGGATACATTACAGAGACTGATCAGAAATATTAGATTGTCTTGTTAGTCCATATTAGAACACCTACTACTGTCTTCACACGAATTAACAAGTAAATCATCGATAACGATCAGTTTCTCTCTTACTAACCAGTTGAGAAGTTTTGTCAAGTTAACATCTGTAGTCAATTTTCGGAAATGATTATTGAGTAGTTTATTAAGAATTTTGTTTTCATCATACATTTTTACATAATTTTTTTCAGATAATATTTTTTTTTATACTAATTTTTAATAAATATGCATATCCATTTCAAGTACTTTGAAATTTTTATTTGCCGCCTTTTAATTTTTTGCATTATTTTCGGTTCGTATATGGATTTTCATTACAAAATAATATTAAAAACAAGTGCTTCCAATTAAAAATAGATTTTATTTTCTGAAATTAAGGTTATTAAGTTTTACATCTAAGCGTACAGCGAAGATCGGAGAAAATAAGTTGAATGTCGATAAATAAAACTAATTAAAACTATGTTTATTTAGACTACAATAGATATATCTTTAAAAGTGGAGAAACGCTTATCCACAAACTGAACTTGTGCAACTAGGCATTATACGGTATAATAATATCTCTACAATATTGTACATACAAATAAATAAGCAAATTAGCAGATTAACTTGTGCAAAAATTTGTTTTTGCATAATAGGTACGATTTTTAATTTATAACATCATTTTTTGCAATGGCAAAAATACCCTATAAATCGTGTCTAAAAAAATATGTTTCAAAAATGTCAAATATAAACTACATAAAATAAAAAAAAATTAAATGTTTAAGGTCCAATTAATAGATAACGTAAAAAAATTTTTCACTTCAAAATTTTTTTTTTACATTGGTTTGTATTGAAAAATCATAGTTCAAGAACTAATACACTTGTAGTGACCTAAAAAATCTAAGATTGTTAGAAAAAAAATTTTTAAAGTAACAGTTTATCACATCTAGATTATAAGATTCTATCCTACTAATAACAAGAGTATCAATTTTAATTTAAAATTGTTAAGCATCGCATACTAATAGTGGCGTATATGATTCTATTAAAACACTTGTTAAATATATGTGTAAGCATATGTATAGGCGCTTGTCATCACGGTTCGTAAACCTCTTAAGATATCCCAAACTCTGCAAGGAAGTTTGTTTATGCTAACCGAAGTTCACCAGAGTTTCGCAGACAGATATAATGTGCAGAAACAGATAAAACTCACGAAGACTAAGAAAATATAATATTTTTGCTCAATCCTCTAGCCTGTATTAATAAAATAGAAAAGTTTAATAAAATAAAATTTAATTATGAGAGCTAAGTTTTCATAAAAGAAAAATCGAAATTATCAATACTTCATTTTTTGAAGAATAAAAATTTTGCTCTTCGATTGGCATTATCAGGAGTCAAAATAGAATAAGATGAAAGAGCGTATTGTTTAAAATAGGACAAAGGTGCGCGAGCAAGGCAAGTGGGAAAGAAAATGAAACGAAAGAGAAAGAGAGAGAGAGAGAGAGAGAGAGAGAGAGAGAGAGAGAGAAGCTCAGCGACATCGAATCAGTTTCCTTGACTTTGAGCAAGTGCCACATGGCTCGAAAGCAAGTGAGAGACAAGAGAAGGAAAGAGAGAAAATAGAGGAGGGGGTGGAAGAGAGAAAAGCATTGAAAGAGAAAGAGAAGAGGAAGTCAGTAGTCCTGGCCATTCACGAGATTCGCGCGCTCGGTACAGAGAGACGAAAGTACGTGGGTCGGTGAAGTGCTGTAGTGACCCCGGGGCTCTGAAAAGCTCTATGCGCGCAGCGGCCGCTTGATCCAACAGAAACGGATGACGAGGAGAGCTACATGCGGGAAACGAGCTACGCTGTGTGGAGAAAGCCACATAGCGCGCGTACCGCGCTTTGCGGAAAATGAGAGGGTCGCTGCAGAGAGCACTCCCTGGATTCATCCTGCTTAGGGGCGAGCGCGCTCTCTCGCAAGCTCGGCTCCCGGATATACCCTGCACCCACAGCCGCAGCTGCACTTTAAATTGGGCGTAGCTTTTCCGGGATCGCGTCTTGCGTGCATGTGTATTAGCGGGCGTGTTTAGGATCCATGTGTGTGAGCTGTGTAGTAATAGTAGTGCTGATGGTATGGTGGTAGTAGTAGCAGCAGCAGAGGAAGTGTAGAGTGTGCCGGAACTGTCGTCGTCGAAAAAGAGGGAGGGAGAGAGAAAGAGGGTAGCAGGAGGCCACATTCCCGGGAGGCGGTCGAGCATGCCACGAAATGGAACCAAGCTCTGCTTCGATCACGCCGGTAATATTGAGGATGAGACGCGGGAGGATGCAGGGGAAAAGCGGAGGAAACTGGAAGGGAAGAAGCACTAGCACGTGGTGTCACGTAAATCCAAAGAAAACACCACTTCGTCTCTATTCTCTCTCTCTCTCCTTCCCCGGCACGTTTCCTTTCACATTGTCTCTCGGCTACATATACACTCTCACATACAGACGCGAGCGCGGGCGCGCGCGCCTTTACTTCCAGTCTTGACGCTTTTGTACCCCCCGCGTCCTCCTCGCTCTCATTTCTTCCTACATATATCTCGGGCGGGCGCACATTCTCCTCCGTTTTCACGCGCGCGCGCAAGAGAGAGAGAGAGAGAGAGAGAGAGAAAGAGAGAGAGACAGAAGCACAGAACTCCATTTTCTAGCTGCATTCTTGCCGCGCGCTTCCTTCGCAAACTGGTCGAAAGAGAATAGCAGGGGCGCGAGAAGGAAGAATGGAGGTAGAGGCGATCGTCATTGCAGCGCACACCTCCCCGACATATCTAGCCGGCATTTGACCGGGCGCGCGCAAGACGAGCCACCAGATGGAGATAAGAAAGCAGCAGCCGTGTACACCGCGTGATGAAACCGAAAAGCTACTTTTTCACCAAGCCAGACACGCTGCCGGGAGAATGAGAAAGAGAAGAAGGAAGAGGCCGAGACGGCAAAGACATTGTTCGTCGATGGAAGCGAATTCCGTGGCTGGCTGCGGTCCGGTGTGGCTTTAGGAAGACTACGTGACTTCATGCCGCAAGGTAATTACACCGCCCTAGATACACTGTCGGGTCGAGCTCTGTGGCTATGTGACTGTGTGTGAGTGTATATGTGTATCTTCTCGCTCTTCCTCCAAGAAATTGACGAAAAACGAGAAAGCCACACGGAGTAAAGTTAATTTTTCTAAACCATTGAAATCCAAATGAAGTTTGCACAGCAACACTGCGGTTGGCATGCCAGCTATTGCTTAAGAGGTTTCAATCCTGATATTATTTATATTTAATTAATTCAATATATAAATAAATGTATATTATTATAAATCCTCAATACTTAAAATAATCTTCTATATTTAAAGTGGTACAATTGCATATATTTTAATTTAATAGTCATATGCACTAAACATTTAAGTAAAGAGGTAAAAAAGTTGGAAAACCTTGGAAAATTCGGAAAATACTTACATAATAAGTTCATCATTTAGACAAAATAAAACTGCTGATATTGTTGGCATAAGACTGCAGACGTACATCTAATATTCACGCCATTAATAAAAAAATCAGGATAAATTATTTAAGGTAACAGTAATATGTAAAAACATTATCACGTTTCTCGAAGCTCGCTAGATTTTAAATACGTAATGTGCCCGATACCTTTCATATAACACTTACATTTTTCAAGCTTTTCTATTACTTTTGTTACTAAAAAACAATAATTCTATTTCTTCAAAATTGTCAAACAGTAGATTCGTGTATCTGTGAAATTGTTTATGCAAAACGCATTCTTACCAAAAGTATATATACCACATTCGATCGGTTTGAAGGAACATGCACATTTTTTTCATACTGTTATTACCTTGCTATATCTATTTTAACCTTTTATCGCAGCACAAACAATATAAAGCCTTGAATTATTATGCAAAAAGCATTTTTTTTAAAAGCGTCCAGTTAAAATTACACATCCAAACTGGGAAAAAATATAATTATTTCTTATATATTGTAAATAAAATTTTTAAATCGCTAATTAATCCATTTGTGGAAAAATTGAAATGGCAAGATTGCTCATCGTATTATTTGGCTGCCTAAACAAAAAATAATTATTTTTTCACATCATTTTGATAACTTTTAAAATCAGTTGCAGAATTTTTGAAACGTTAAAAATTGAGTGATTTCTGCGAAAAACAGCGCGGAAAAAGAGTGCAATGAGAGATAATTTTCTACTTACTACTATCACTATAATCTGATAAATGTTAAAATTTTTTTCAATTGTTAAATGGAATGCAAAAAGATGAAGAGAGATTCCTGCTCCATTAATATTTTCAGTAAGAAAATTGTACTGGTACTGCTATTATTATGCATTCGAGAGCTCTCGAAAGACAAGGTTATTTTAGCGCTTCGCCGCTTATCTCGACAAGTCGTTTAATTAAGCAATAGAGGGGAAAGCGTAAAGTGTTTCTCCTTGTCGTCAAGTGTAACTCGAACGAGTTGATCCTATAGACGTGGACATCGTCGTAGGCGCAGCAGCTGTGGCAGCGTACGTACATGAACACACATTTGTAGCCCTTCGCTCAGCGTCGGTATTCGAACGGCATTCAACGGACTTGAAGAGAAACGCGACAATTAGTATCTTGAAGCTTTTATTGGAGGTCGGAGGACAATACGTTTCAGGAAGCTTTCTATGGCACTTGATTTCCCATGGGATACTAATCCTATCTTAGTCTGGGCAACTTTTCGTTGTTGGTCTCGGTACTTCTCGTTCTTCCGTTCTCGCTTTCTCCTTCAGTGCTCTTTCCACCGCAGGCTTATTACGGTACGTGATCGTTAGAGCCAGCCTGCGAGCTTCGAGGATAACCGAAGAATTGAAGATAAAAAACTTGATTACTTCTTAATGGTATAATTATAGCAAGCCGATCGGCTAAAACTCGTAAGCTCCAAAGTTGCTTTCTGCTACGAAAAAGTTGCAGCCTCGGCGTACGTGCAATTATTTTGATGTAATTTTCAAGATAAAATTGAACTAGATTTGTTATTGTATGTTTATTCTTACGATAAAATATGTAATCTCAAGGTTTTAAAGAAATATAATGATTTCTTTTTTACACAAATTACTCCGACTGAAATGTCAGTTAATGCTTTTCTTTAACGAACATTTAAGTACGTGAATATGTGCATTTAACGAGCCCTTGAGGTGCTATTTGCATGGAACAGAGCAAACTAAAACACAGTCTTTATATATCGTAAAGATATTTATATTTTTTGTTTATACTTTCTGATGTAATGTTCTTAATAGCAAACGTGAATACCTGTATACTACTCTAACCTCAAAATCTTGACTCTAAGATGATTTTCGAGCTTTTCTAATATAAAATACGGTTTGATACTGGTACGTAAGGTGATTTTTCCTCGTTAGACGTTTGTTGCTAGAGAAAAACTATATATATCTCGTTCCACATCCGTATCCAAATGTACTATTTCCTCACTTGGTGCGCAAAGTCAAACTTTCCGCATGCTTGTTTAGAAAAGCGTTCACCGATTCAAGCTTCTGTAAGGCGTAAGGAAAAATTTTGTTCAATACTCAGACGGGAAGGTTATTTTAATCTCAGGTAAACTTTTCATTTTTTCCGTGCAAATGTTTACCCAAACTTAAAATGACTTTCCCGCACTTGTATCGACATAGTAAATTTCGATACTAGTGGGGAAAATGGTATATTTCACTATAATCAATTCTTCCAAATTCTAACGCAAATTTTCGTAAAACTAGATAAACATACGCAAATAATACGTTAATGCTCTTAAATTTGGAAATGATATATTCATTATGTTAAATTCTATTTTAACAAGGTAAAAAAATATCTAATCGCTTCAGTTCTGAGATTACTTTATGGAATTATATTTTTATTGATAATTGTAAAAAGAAATAGGCATTCGTAGAAAATTGTTTATTTACATAAAAAATACAATAATACTATTTACAAACTAAATCAATAATTTTGATTTACGGAAATAAAAAATACTCAGTTACAATGATTGATTCGTCATTTTCATTTTTATGCTCATCAAAAGACTTCGTACGTAAACAATCTTCTTTTTTAAAATATTCATCTCGCGAGTTTGCTGCTTGTCGTCAAATGCAGAGGATCGGAATACTTATCAATGAGACACGACCTTAAACCCTTGTAAACAAACATAGACAGGTCTGGATATAGTACGTCTGGAACCACAATCTTTATTTGAATCTACAGGTTTGAAAAATAACTATAAAGGCAGTTCGTATTAATTCAACTAGGCAAAAAAAAAACGTAATTTTTCGAACCGACAAGTTTTTCGTCTTTTAGCTCAAATACGAAATTTTCACGCATAAAAAACGTATTTTAAACGCATTTATTACTTATTTATATATACGTAAAATTTGCGTAAATTTTGATGGTTTATGAAATACGAACAATTTTTAACTGTGCACCATTGTCGATTTAAGGATTTCATTATATCTAATCAAAACGCATAAGGCACTTATTTAAATAAAATGTTAGAAAAATCATTATTTTGTTTAATAGTTGTTATATGAGTTTAAATTCGTTATATTAGTTGTTTTATAAGTATGAATTTTGTTACATTATTTTAAATAATAAAAAATAAATGAAGAATTTTATAATTTGAAATAACATAAAAGAAGTTATTCAAAATTAACATGCAAGATTCTTTGAACAGACACTTACACAAAGCGTCGAGGGCAATAACTTGTCTTGCTTTAACCTGCTTTTTCAGTCGTTCTAAAACTGCATTGGAAGGACTCAGCCGATTATACCTGAGGCCACAATAAAGATGGGCGGAACGGGCGCGGGGAAAATGAGCCACTCTCTTTTTCTTGCTAAATTCCACAGATCACAGAAGACCGTTTCCACGAAAGGGAAAAGAAGCCTCTTCCCTTTCCCTTTGAGCAGATCTAACGTGCAGCAAACCAATTTATACGTAAAGAGAAAAGGCTGTTCGGATGTGTTTTTGCATCTCGGCTACGGGGTTATACTTAACTAGTGCACGCCGCTGTATATACAAAGTATTCAGCATTTGCCCGCAAAATTACATAATGTCCTTTTTCATCCGGTGAAATAAAACCAGGTTTGAAATGCTGAAATTAGCGGCGGCTCGCAAAGAAACTCGACTATGGAACAAGAGGAAATCACTCTCGCTGATCCAGTTTTTTAAAGAATAAATAAACTAGAGTAAAACCTTATGATATTTTTTACTAATTGCATATTTATTTGTCCCATACCATGACGTACAGAATATAAGATATTATTAGTAAAAATAAAAACAAAAAATAATGTGTTTTTCTTCAAAAGAGTATCCAATTTTTGTTTCAAAAGAAGCATGTAGTTAATTCCTTTTTGTTTTAAACTGCGGTAAGTAGATTTAATATTGAATTTAAAAAATCGTTTTCAATTAATATTTGATACAAGTTTTTTTATGAGCAGAAAGTTTTTGCATCCAGTGTAATTTTTGTAGAGAATTGTAATTTGAAATATAGCACTTACCGAAGCAGATTCTATTAGTATTTTTTATTGAATGATAAAGATGTAAATATTTTCTTTGACAGTAATCATAAAAAGTTTGCATTCACTTTTATTAAATCAGAAACTTGAGATATCAAATACATTCGCATCCTAGAATATAAAATAATCATTATTGTTTGTTTCTTTTGGGTGCTTAACAGTCTTCGTGATATTTTCTCGATTAATCTTGCATTTTGAGCGAAGAGAGCTTAATCGCAGCCAGATGCACACACCTTTGAGCACAGAGACGCATGGCACTTTTCTTTGCTTACACGCGCTAGAGAGAAAGAGAGAAAGAGAGAGAGAGAGAGAGAGAGAGAGAGAGAGAGAGAGAGAGAGAGAGAGAGAGAGAGAGA
>UELX01000501.1:0-74776 GCA_900480035.1 Eupelmus urozonus
ATTTTGATTTCATGATAATTTAAACATTAAAGATTTTTAACCTCAAAACTTAAGAAACGCCCAAAAGTATACAAAAAATACAGGTCGCGTGATGCGCGCAAAATGTCACTAGTAATTTATATAATACAATAAATTGAGGCATTTTAATTGTCAAAGTTAGAAAATAATATTAGCACAGAATTTACTTTATAACAAAATTAGAGATAATTATTACTAACTTTTATTTCCTTTACATTAAAAAAAATTAATTAACAGGTTTAATAGTGAACATAGATAATTAAAAGCATGTGAATATTTAACTTTTGTATTAGTTTACTATTCATAAGTTAAATATTCGCGTACTTTTAATTATCTATGTTCACTGTCAAATATGAGTTATTCTTTATTAATCAAATCAGGAATTGTTTGCTTTTAGTTTCATACTTTTTCAAAGAAAGGATTACAATTATCCTATTATAAATGAGCAACCGTTTATTTACCATTTTTAAAATGTACATTCATAAAAACAGTAAGGAAACTTTACTTAAGAATATTACTGTTATGGATGTCGCGTAAATAGAAAAATGCACTCATCATTTGTTCATAATATGAGAATAATTCGAAATGAAATTTTCATAGGCATTGATAACTTTGAACGAAGAACAGTTGCCGCGAAAACGGAAGGTCTTGGGTTCACCTCCCAGGTGAGTAAAACTGTGTCTCTTTTTTCGAGTTCTTTTCTCTTCGTAAATTTTTTAAATCTTAAAAGGTATAATCTGAAAATTTTTTATTAAGAAGGAAATGTTCTGAAGACGAACAAAATTTTTAGAACATTATTTATTTGATGTCTACGTTTTGAAAAATTGTAATATTGAAGTTCTGATGAACGACATCGTACTTAAAGATTACGCAAACAGAACAGAGACCGATTAAAAACATTAACGAAAGTTGTATAATAATAACACTAGATTTAATAATACTAATTAAAAATTTAAGTAAGTTTTAAATAAAATTGTTAACTAAAATTTATTATTATTACACCAGCAAGATTATTACGCAAGATTACCACCACAAGCAAATTCATAATCAAACTTTGGTAGTCGATGGTAAATCACGACCTAAGGCTACCTCGTCAGATGTTATATGCCGAACTACTTAAGGTAAACTAATATAAAATTAAAATTATGAGGGTATATACTTGGAACTGGTGAATAAGGTATGATAAGGAGAAATAGGTATTATATAGCTTGCGATTCATCAAAGCTTATGCTGCCCATATTTATTATTCTAAACACAAGTATTTTCAATTCTGATTATACGCATTATCATCGTATATTTTTTAATTAACTAGACACTAACCGATACGACAAACGTGAAAGAAAGTCAGTCAAGAAACCAAATAAAGTCATCACTGCATCCTCCTACTCCCAATCCCCCAAAAGTTTGCCGGCCAATCCACCCCCACGTAATCGTCCAATCCTCCCTCAAACATTTCATCACTCCGCCAAACAAAACTAAAAATCCTCGAGCGTACCCCGACAGCATCTATCTCTCCCGACTCTCCCGACAAGATCTATTATTTAAAAGTCCGAATTCGGCGCAGACACTCTTTATCGAATCGCTATTCCCCCGGCGCTGTCGGCCGTCCGCCTTTGAATGATGGCCCAAGCCAAAAAGAAAACGAGAATTCATTAGTCGAGCCAGGTCCACGTGCAACGATCGTGACGAATGCCGATAAGCAAACAGCCACGGGCTCTCTTCTCTATACACACTCTACCCTTTCTTTCTGCGCACGCCCACACAGACACAAGGCAGTGGAAAAGTTCAACCACGGACATTTACGTTTCATATTCACGGCACGCGCCGCCGAGGGGCGAAACTTCGTGTGCCGATGACGATTTCCAAACTTGGCATACGCCACTCTGGTGATGTGAGTTTGTAAGTGTGTGTGTGTGTGGGTGCGTGGGTGGGAAGTTGAGAGCGGCAAGTCGGGAATCCAATTTTCACAGTGGCCCAAGTTTCGCGCCGCGAAGAGAGGACTTCTCATTCATGAGTATCATTATAATTAGTTTATTTTTCGCGACGGGGCTGGATTACTTTTTCTCCGGTGAGGATTTTACTTACTTGAGAGATGGGGAGGTTTATTTGTATTGATAGGTCTTTGTGAGCTGGGAGTTCGAGTACTTTGTGAATATTTCATTGTTCGTTGGTGAAAGGAATGTTAATTATGGTTTCTTAGGAATAATGTTTTTTTTTTTAAATTGGCTGATTCTGAAATTTTAAACCTTTAGAACTTTGTTAAAATTGTTTGTTAATTTTTGTTTGACTCTAAAAATTTAATTGTGATAAAAAGTAATCAGTAAAAATTTAAAGTATCAATTCATTTGATTTTTATAATTTTATTTCGCAAATGGAAACGAAATATAAAAAGCTCTAGTTAATTTTGATTTTAAACATACACCACGTAAATAATTGATGATTGATACAGCTTTAATCAATAAGTGATTTTATCAACGAAAAATTTACATTTTAATTAAGTATAAATTTCAAATCAAATAAAATCTAATTTAAAAACGCCAATCAATTAAACAACACATCTCTGCAAAAATAATAAAAAAAAAATGCTCCACAGCTCGCAGAAATACAAGAGCGAAGCACTTTTCAAGCGCTACTTAAACATTGCAGCGCCGCAACAAAACGCAAAGCTCCAGCCAACGACATAATTCCGCAAACAATTCACCCGAAGCCCAACACACAACAAAATTACCCGCACCGACCTACCTCCTTATACACCCACACTGCATACTTCTTTTTTCAAAAGACCTACTTAGCGCTACTAAAGCAAGAACCCGCAAAATCAGCGACGCGCCGGGGCAATCATAGCTGCGTGGGCGGTAGGGGGACTAACGAAGAGACCATCACCGCGCATGAATCCGTGATGATAGTGGCATAGAAGCGAGTTGCGCGCGCGCGAGCGCAGGGATGGATCGAAGCCAATTCATTCGTGACTGCAGCGGCAACACGCGCCGCTTGCCTCTGTATTTAAATCTATACATCGCGAGCCCAGCTAGCGGAGAGAAATTAACGAAGGGAGGGAAAGAGCGTAGTAAGCGTGTACGCACGAATTTTACTCTGATGCTGTTGATTCGCGTAATATTGAAATGTTGCCTTTTTTTGATGTATGTTTTTTTTTCATGGATGTGGAGTTTGATGAGATGTGAAAGGGGCTGCGTTCATCATGATGGGTGAGAATGTGGGCTCTTGTTCGTGTAGAGGATAGATGAAATTGAGGCTGGGAAATGGAAATGGTGAGTGTTCGGGATAAACAAAGCTTATTATTTTCGTGGAAAAGGCGTAATTTTCGAGTGAAGATTTTCGAATGATTAAATACATTTTAGATGAAAAATGTAAAGTTGGTTTTATAATAGGGTAAATTTATATTTCGATCGTATTTCAAGCGAAGAGAAAACATGGTTAAGAATCTTTTAAAACGAATCGAGTTTGCTCTCGTAAAAAGCGAGCTGAGTTGTGCAGTTGGCTCTTAAATTTCATGTTTTAATTTTATAGTGCTCGGAAAAGTCTCTCTTAGATTTTTAATATATTACTTTATGACATTGGGATAAAACATTTTTAACGCGATAGGCAATAGTTTAACACATTAATACAGCCATAGAAATAACCGCGATAAAAATACAATTTTTGTACACTCTAATGAAAGCTATAATTACTAAATGGACCGTTAAATTTTTCAATTACACGAATCATTACCCCCATCCAATTTGTTAAAATATCAAAAGAAACGCCCGATCGCCACCCGCACACAGTCCCAGCATGCAAATCCCGGCTATCTGATCGTTTTTAATACACTAATACACCGGTCATAAAACAATTTGGCATCCCACCAAAGGCCACTCCCGCCTCGCCATTAATTCGATTCATTACCATAAAGCAAATTTCCCAGGTATACACGCCACACGTCACCTACCCCCGATCGATAATCCACCTTTCAAAAGACACTTTCCTCAGCTCTCCTGTATATGCAACGAAATCCAGCACGACATAAGTGCCAATAATAAACGGCTCTCGAGTTACCCGCGATGAAAGTCGATCGTCCCTCGCACGCTCGACTTGTCTCTCTCGCGAGGAAGAAAAAAACAAAGGACGACCGCGCTGCCTATAATTCATCGACTTTGAAAATTGGCCGGACTTTCAAGACGCGGACACACCTTGGCATAGTGTCGAATACAGCGGAGGGGGACAAAAGCCGCGACACTCGATATTCGGCGCACTTAGCGGGGAGACGTCGGACAGCGAAATATCCGCGTCGGTGTGCGTGGAAGCTAGCCGTGTAAGGAGATAGCCTCGCGAGGCCTTTGAGGTAATTCAATGAGCTTCGCAGAGCCGGACGGGGGGGAATTCCTTGGAGCGAGTTTTTCGCTCTCTCCTCTAGCCGGCTCTTTTGCCTTTGCGAGCGCTAGCGGGGAGGACTGACTGAATTACGTTTTATCCGTCGACTTTTATTTTTCCACGCGTGCACTCGGAAATTTTAAGCTAGGCAAAGAAATAACTATTCGCAAAAATCTTTTAAAACAACATCCCGCGTTAACTTAATAAGCGTTCCTCTTTCGCTTAAAAAAAGCGCGCCGCGAGTAATTGTCAGCTTTTTTTCCAAAGCCCGCCACGAGCCGGCCAGTTAGTCTTCATTAAAGCGGACGCGTCTGAAAGGGTCTGGAGGCGAGGCGCGGCCAGCCAAGAATTGTTGCGTGTGAAGCCGCGGCCGGCTTTTCTTGGCCTCTACGCTCTCGCACCTCGCGCGCTTCGAGTATGCGACCGAAACTGCTGCTGTCTGCCGGAAGTGCCGCGAGCGGTCCGCTTTTGTGGGCTCTTCTTGTGTTTTTGGGGATGGACGGTTGTGTTAGATGGAGATGGTAGAGGTGGGGAATTATGGAGTGGGTTATGGGATTGGGATTTTGGAGTTGGTTTGGTGGATTATGGTAAGTGAATGTGGAAATGATTTGAGTTTGGTTGTTTTACGCGTTGAGATATAGTCGAGTGTGTAGAATGGGGTGATGTGTTATTAAGTAAATGTTTCTCGAATTAGCGTAGTATGATTCGATTGTGTTAAATATGATACTGGAAATCAAATGATGGTTACATGATATACGATTGTATGAAAATGTTTTAGAGATAATTTGGAGAATTAAGCTAGTGTTGATCCAATTTATTACAAAAAAAGCAACAAGAGTTTACATGTTTGTAAACAATAGCTATAGGCTTTAGTAAAAAAAGATTGACGAATAACAGAATAAAGCCTTTGTTTTGGAGGATTTTATTACGAGCCTATATTTTATGGCTTTCTATATTGAATTATTGAACTCCTGCAGCTTATACAAAGGATAAAGATAAAAGCGTATGCAATAACGCGGAGTTGCAATATTGCCCTGAAACCATAAATAAAAATTTTGAATATATATGCATATCCGGCTGAACAATTACCTACATCCATTACTCACAATCCTCAAATATAATTCAATCAATCACAACAAGTAATCAAATCCGCCGACTAAAACAAATTTTAAAAAACCAACGCATTTCCCCAACAATCCACAAAAATTAATATCTCCCAACCCACCAACCATCCCCAAAAAAGCTCGTCGATTAACTAATTCAAGAAGCCCACCAAGAATAAAACCAACCCACGCACTCAGTGAATAAAAGCAATAAAGAAAAGCCGAAAGTTCAAAGGCCTCGTAGAAGCAGCAAAAGCAACTGGCCTCTAGCTTCGTAACCCCAGTTGCGCAAGCTATAGACGCGCAAGGAATTCCACACACCTAGGGATAAAAGAATGCGCGAGCGTATCGGTGCGCAACAGAAAGAGAGAGAGAGGTAGCTTGAGTGTCTGTATACGTGTGCGCGCCACCGCCAGCACCGCCGCCGCCGATAAATCCGACGGTCGCCGCCATAGTTGAGCGCGTGTGTATATATACGGGGGGCCGTCGAGCTGACGTAGAGCGCGGCGACGGCGGCTATGCGGAGCGATACAAAAGGGGCCGGAATGAATGGCCGTGTATCGTTGACCCCGAAGAAAATGGCTAGTAGAGCTACTTGAGAGCAAGAGAGAGAGAGAGAGAGAGAGGCCGAGCTTTCGCTCTCGCTGCAGTTGGCTTTTTTTCCTGGCTTTCACTGCGGTGTGCTGCAAGCTCTTGTTTGAAAAGACGGAGAATGGGGAGTAGAATAACACTGGCACGGTGAGGGAGGAAGTAGGATGAGAGAGAGAGGAGGCGAAGCAACAGTAGATAAAGGACGCGTGTGGTTAGCCCAGGCGGCGGAGCGCAAGCTCCTGATCACATCTTCACGCGAGCTTGTATAAAGCAGCGTGTGCTTTTCCAACCCAGCCAGCATTGCCAGATTAATTTTCTCAGAAAAACCAAGGCACGAGCATCAAAGCTCTCTCTCCAACTTCAAATTACCAGCGCAAGCTCGAGCCAAGCACGCGCACCTGTCGTCGAACTGCGGCTTGTAGTAAAAGCTCGGCTTGCAAGCACACGAAACGTCAACTATAATCGGGCGCGGGCGCGCGAAAATTACAAGAGCGGCTCACTATGCGCGACGCGTCAAGGAGCTCGCTGCGGCCAGCGTGAGCGCCGGCCGGTGTCTTGAATCGAACTGAGGGGCTCGTACCGACGGTGGCGCCCCGAACTCTCTCTCCCACCCCTCAGCGGCGCCCCGGCGGCTAGCACGCCGCGCGCGCACCCACTGGGAACACCGGCGGAGGGGGATAAAAGCTACCCCCCTCTTACCAACCCCCCCTCGCAGCAGTACCTCGTCAGGGGGCCGAGAGCGAGAAAACGTTCAGCGCTCGCTCTGTATACCTACTCCCTCTCTCTCTCTCGAGCTTGCGCTCGCGCGCCTGGAATACGAATACATTGAATTTCTCACCCTTTCCGCTCTCTCGCGCGCGGTACAATAATACAGGCGCGCGCACACGGACAAATGTACGGCTCTTTCTTAGCGAGCTAGTAGAGCCGAGCGCGGCTCTTCGGCTGCGAGCTTTTTCCGCGACGGTTCCAGCGATTTTGCCCCCGCAAGCTCCGCTCCTACTGCTCTACCTTTAATACACTTAAGCGCGTATCTCGCTTCCTACGCACTATACTCCCACGCTTGCGTACGGGAAATCAGACCGTCGCGAATATAGAGACGCCTGCGCTCGTCTATACGCACGCATTACCTGCGATACGCTCGCAAGCTCTCTATCTCTTTCCTTTCTATAACCGGTGAGTCGCGCTCGAAAAGGACATAGATGCAAGCTCGAGAGAAAGAAGAGACTATACAGCTTACAGACTTACACCCTCCGCGAGTAATAATTCTCTCTCGGTCGGCATGCGTCACGAGCGCCATGGCGAAAGCTTCGCGCCCGTACCTCTCTCTTCCCGTCGACCCAGCGCCTACTTCGATCGCCCTCTCCCCGCTCGCCGCATGGTGTTTCACCCTCTCCTCGGTTTTTTTCTCCAGACGCGCCGAAGCTTATACCGCTACTTCGCGCGCGATTCGTTTGATAGAGCCGCGGCCTTTTTGCGCGGAGTTATTCCTCGCGCGCGCTAGTTTTATTCTCGACGCCTAGACGTCTCGGCAAGTTGGCCGGAGTCGAGCATTGTGCCGCTTTACTCTTTCGTAAACGCGGCTTTTCGCGCCTCTCGAGCTCGCTCTTTGAGATGCGAGACGGCTGCGTAAGGTGTGTTGAGCTGCTTTCTGGCAGCCTAACTTACTCGGGATCTTAGCTGTGTTTGGGGAATTGTCGGATTTCATGAGCTCTGAGCTATGAGTGGGTTGTGCATTTTTTATGCAGTTTCCTCGAGAGGTGGTCTATGGTGTTGTTAGGGAACGTCTTATGTGCGATGGATGTTTTTGGGGGATTAATTTATAGAAGGCGGGTGGCCAGTGCACAAGGTTTTATGCGACATTAGTTCATCGATTATAGATTAGGGATTTATTTATTAGGCTGCCTTAACGAAGAGGTAAATCTTATAGGAATCTTTATTACATATTTATTGTGATTGCTGTTATCGATAATTCAATATAAATATGATTTAATAAAGTAATTTTAGTTTATTAAGGTTACACTGAAGTTTAGTGAGATTAATTTATATTTTATTCAATTTATTGAATAACAAGAAATTATACTTTCGAAATCTACTAAAATAATTTTTTTTTCTATCTTTAATGATATTAATAATCTTGTTTGTATAATGCAATCACATCTATATGCAATCATATTTTGTCTATAATGTTGCATTAGCATACTTATATTTTAGCGTTATTTTTATGCCCAATTTATCGATGCATTTCAAATGGTTAGTTTTAATATAAATAAAAGAAAAGTAATAAAAATAATAAAACGTGTATAAAGGGTACATCATAAATAACGCATTCATTCAAGTAAAAATATTTATTGTTATTTGTTATTTAAAGTTTGCATTCGATAAAAATAGATGATCAAATAAATGATATTGTGCAGCACTGCGTAATCTTAGAGTATTTCCGTTGTATAAGTATCTTATGTTTCGACTTTGACCACTTGTAAAGTACAGGTTCCTAAATGTTATTAATATACATTCTGATTAAAAATTTTTTTCTTCACCAAATGATAATTATAAACTTAATTAAGTTACAAATAAGCTTACATGAGTGAAGAAGGTAAACACACTGCAAGTCTAATACTGCGAACAGCGTCATAAATTAATCCTTAATTAAGTACGTACAATGTTTAATATTACATGAATATCGCTGGAACTTAAAATTATATATACTAAAACATACAGACACTTGCGCTTTTACGACTTGTGCACAATGCACAAGCAGATTAATTGTTGCAGAGTATTTAACAAACAAAAATTATGCTCGATCTTCTACGTCTTACTTAAATATAGTATATTTTCTTCGAATTCCTATAAAATTATTCTCCATTGTCCTAAGGACATGAGTACGAAGAAACTACACGGTTATATAAAATTGCACCACTTTTCTTGAGTCTTCAACGTTGCGCACATTTAACTTGCACCGTATCCATATCTGAAAATTCCGCAAGTCGGAAAATTCCTCGCTATTTTGAAAACATCATCCTTAAGTGAGGCATCGATTTATCCGAAACTTCCTGCATGTTTCCTTATACGCTTTAATGATTTAGGGAAACTTTAACTGGGTTCAGTACACCTATTTTATATGGAACGAATTTTTGAATTGGATAAATTTTACATATTTCTTCCTACTCAAATAAAATGTATGATCGCAATTCATGATACTAGTGTACATAGTTGTGGTTTTCTAAGGACGAAAAATAGACGGTAACGATAACATGTAACATGGACAAACATTTACATTTTCGTAATTTTTGTAAAATATGAGAAAAAAGCATCAGCAGCAAGATCAAATCGTCTAATCTTAAAATTCAATTTTGTCGAAACGATCTGAACTCAATTGCTTGCTATGCCTCTAAAGAACGATGTTTTTGAAAATGCATTTCATGCATGAAAATATATTTAAGTTTTTGTTTCACAAAAGTTGATGTAAAATTTTAAAATATTAAAAGCCTTACAAGTTAAAAAATACAAAAAAGTTTTTTTATCATTGATAATAAATAATTAAATGCTATAGAGCCTTACAATTTTTCTTATATTTACCTTTATATATAACAAATATTATTATTTTTATTTTAAATGAAATTTATCGTCACTTTATTTTTGGAAAAAATTCATTTTACAAATTTGTGGTTTCCCAAGGTAACAGTTTAAGTTTTCATCAACTTTTTTTTTCAGAATTAAATATAAGCAGCGCACTATATTGTTTCTCATAAATTCATAAAAAATTTTTTTTTTTGTAATAAAACAAAGATTACTTTCTCATTTTTCTATACATTTTAATGGCATTAGTTCTTGGTATTAAAAACAAAGTCCTTCTAGTTTCAATTTTTTCACAGTATTATAAAATATTAAATAAATATTAAATTTCGTAATATTAATTCAGCAGGAAAACCATTCTAATATAAAAGCCTAGTGTTTTACGCTTTCAGATCGAAAATTTCGCTCTAAAAAAATTTAGTGCGCGCCTGCTTCTTCCTCCGAATTCTTCACCAACGATAAAGGAAAGTCTCGTAAAAGTCTAGAGTAAAGTAACGAAAAGAAAATCACTCTCCCTCCATTATCGCGATCACAATGCTTCTTCCTCGCGCGCATTTGTATATTACGCGCGCCGTTAAAGTACACACAGAATCGCAATAATAACGAAAATCGCTCGCCGTACGCGCCACTGTAATAAACGCAATAAATAAGATCCATCGCGCCTCGCGGGAGAATGGCCGAGTATAAAAGCTGGCGCTCGCGTCGAACAATGGACGCCAAGAGCTAGCGCGCTAAAGATTTTGCGCGATCGTCGTAATCTCGAAAAGGGCTTGAGAGAGGAGAGCAAGCACTTTTAAAGTGGAGCTTTTCTCTCTCTCGAAGCGCGACCGCTTCTAGTTTTTTTTTTGCGAGCGCGGAACCACTAGCTTTTCCGACGCGTATTTTTCTTTTTTCGCTTGCAGGACTGGACACTTTTTGACGCTCTACCTCGAAGTGGAGGTCTGGTATTTTATTTATACGCCGCACTTTCTTTCTTGAGAGAACAATGATTTGGTGGGGTGATGGACGTGTAGGCGTGTAGAGAAACCGTGGTGTGCTTTTAATAATCTTTAAGGATACATGTTATTTCTTATATGCGTTGTATACTACAATTTTCTGTAACCTTATATAGTACCATAGAATGTAGCTGAATAAATACTAAAGATGTGTACTTTCGTTAACTATCAGGTGACTCGTCGTTTATTTAATATGGATAATGCGAAAGTATTAGATTTCATACAAGTATTTACAGTGCATAAGTACGAAATTTTTTTTTCATAAAAAAGCTATAGATATACTTCGAGATCAAAATAAAAAACAGAAACGAATAAAAAAGCATTCGTCGCGCAAATTTAATAAAAACGTCTCTCCAGTTTTTCCAGCCACGATTAGTCCAACCGCACAGTTCTCCTGCCGCAAACTTTTTTTTTTTTTAACCACCCCAGAGGCGATACGATATTAAAGCCTGTCGTGTCGGGTCCACCGAAATTCGAGAGCCTGCAGCGCTACGTCCATCACGCGTCACATTTTTCCGAACAATCAATGTCAATAAAAAAAAAAATAGGAAAAAAAAAAGAAAAATATGGCACACACACGCACCGGAATCGGAAGCAAAAAGCAAAAAGAATTCGGTGTACAGAGAGAGAGTGAGAGGCTAACGCTCCATTTCGAAGTACAGTCGTCCAAGTCCGCATCGCCGCACGCATAAAATGCCGCATGAGCGTAATAAAGCGACGTAGTAAATACGGCCGCGAGAGAAAGAGCTCACATAAGCTCCGGCTTTATACTTGAGCGACGACGGTGATTTAATCCCCTGGCGGATGACACAGCTCAATAAGTCTTGAGGCTGGACGTGAAGTCCTTCCAGGAGTCCTTGATGGGCGCGAGGACGGCGATGACGATGAGGGCCGCCACGAAGACCGCTATCACCACGAAGTAGATGCCGAACACTAGCTTTCTGAGCCCGCCGTGCTGAAAAGCATTAAATGGAGCTTTATTATGTAGTACGTATATATAAGAGATTAATCGAAGGGGGGTAAGAGGATAGGAGGAAGAAGAGAGCCGATCGATCGACGGCGGCGGCAGCGCTGGCTAATTACGAAGTGAATTTAGCCGGTTGGATTTATTCCTTTCTTTCATTCTTTATCCACTTTTCTCTTTTTGCGGAGGAGCTTAAGAACGCTTCGTTTATTCCTGCCGGCGAGTTTAGCGGCTGGCATTATATAGGCTTCGTTATTTTAAATCTTTTTATGGAAGCTCCATGAGCGCTGATAAGACCGGCTGATAATTGCGGCATGTAAATGTTGTTTTTACCTTCGTTATTTTTAATTAAAATTATGAATTTTTTGAAAAACACGTATCATTATGACGAATTGTAATTTGAATTTTCAACATTTCTTTTAAATTCAGAAACGTATAATGTATTTTTACTCGAAAACAGAAAAACTCAACGAGAGACTCCCACGATGTATATTAAAACTTTGCGAAACGTCAAGTAATCTGAATAATCCAAAGTAAACTGGAAAATGATAAATCGCGCGGCTGACTGAGCCCAGCCGTGACCACTGACAGCGGCCTATCCTTTTTTTCCCTCATACATGTCGAGCACGTTAACTTTAAGCGCGACTTTTGCTTCTAGCGCTTCGGGCAGATGAATTTTTTAAGGTAATCTTTTTTATGTTCTAAATGACGGGAGCTGGCGCGCAGGTCACGTCGTCGCTTCTATTTTCAGGTGCAAGCTCGCGGGTGGATGGGGGGCGAAATTCAGCTGGCAGCCCCGTGGGTATCATCTCTTCTTTCCTTAACTTTTATCAAAAGTAAAGTTTATACGCCCCGCGAACTTTTCACCGCAACAGCGAAATTTTCGCGCTCGCGCCTGCTTCAAATTCTGCTTTTCGAGCTTACGTTCTTTCATATTACGTTAAGTAATTGGCGTAAAGAATATAGAGGTTTTTTAACATTGCTCGAAATTACATCTCTTGTTATTAATCTTTATAAAAATATGGGACTCTGAAGGAGTGGGAGGAGTGTGAGGGACAAGGATTTCAACACAGCTCAGCTAAGTCACACAGCCAGTCCAAAGTTTATACAAACGGACTTTTCTGTCCAAGGAATAAGCTATCTAATGTCAAATATATATTCTTTTTTTGAGTAATGATATCTGCTGTAATAGTTATAACATTATAAGTGTTTATGTTCCAATAATCAAAGAAGAAAGACGATCAAACTAGATGAAAAATAATTTTAATTTAATTTTGTCAATGAAAAATTACACTCCGACTCTTTCTTTGTAAGTTATTTGTATAAAATAACGAGCATGTAAATAAAATCTATAAAAAATCTTCATCTTTACTACTAAAATTTTTAATAATCATCTCTACTTTTTAAGGTTTATTAAAAAGAGAAGTATAATCATTGAGGTATGTATGCCTGTGTGTGCATGTATATATGCACGAGGGAGCAAAAAATATGGAACGAATAGCGCGAAAGGAACAAGGTAAAAATAAAGAAAAGCAGCAGGGTAATCCGAGATCTCGCAATACTTACCGGTGCGTCCCTGCGCGCGTCCGGATGCGTCATGGAGTTGCGTGCGTGCACGTCCTTCATGGGGAACGAGTTAACCCGCTGGCTTCCCTGCTTGTCCGAGGCACAGCCGGCGAACTGCAAGAAGAAGAAAAAAATGCAAATCGTCTCTCCAGTGTGATGCAGCGCCCGGAATAAAGCGCGCTCGGGCAAGAAAATTTCAGTCCCGGCACGAGCGTCGAATTTTTCACGGGCTGCCTCTCCGGCAATGACGCCACTAAGACGCGCCGCGTCGATGGGCGCGACGCGCAATTTGCGCAAAAGAGGCATTACCGAAATTTATGTAGCGCGCCCAGACGCCCTGAGTAAAATACATTTTTGAGCAAAAAAAGGAGGATCGAGAGTTTTATTCGAAATTCAGGGGCCTTGCCGACGGCTCGCGGGTGAAATAAATTCATTTTGGAGCCGCGAATGCAATAGCACGTGGCCTGCGTGATGACGATACTTACGCGTTGGTAGGCATTCCGTAACACCGAAGCTCGTAATGCAGGCGAGCGAATGTGACGAACAATGCGCATTCTCGGGCGTATTAATGTTAGATCCTCCATTAATATCGAAATTATGTTTGCCGCTGCAATTAAAGCTTCGTATACGTTCACGTCAATTTGAATTGCCGGTATCAAAATATTGGATCAGCGTCGAACGAGATGGTGGAGTTTATAGTTCGTATGTGTCTTTAGGCGAATCGAAATAATACGCCGAAAGGGTTTTTGAGATGCTTCAAAATTTAAATTCAACGTGAATGCCAATCGAAATGTCATTTTATGTTTTTTATTTGGGACAAAAAAAAAACAGCTTGAAAACCGTTTATGTAAAATCGTAGCTGATATAATCTGCTTTTATGTGTTCCCGCGCAGCTCACTTGAAAACAAAGCATTTAAAAAAGTAAAACGCTCTAAAATAAAAATAAAAGTAATTGCAACATAAAACGCAAAAAGGCGCCTGAAATGCAATAATTCTTTGCAACAACACTGTTTAAAATCCCATTTACAATAATTAAACAATCATTAAAATTGACAGCAGTCTTGCTAATCAACACGTGAACGCAAAAAAATGAGTATAAAATAAGTCTTTACCGTGAGGAAGAGGTGAGTCAGTACGTGAAAGACGACGTAGGCCACGAGAATCCAGTCGACCCACTCCGGCAGCTGGGCCTTCGTCAATCGCACGGCGAAGAATATGGCGATTACTGTAAAGAGAAAGGTAAAGGATGGATTTAGAAGAAAGAAAAGTTCAAGAGCGGTTAACCGATTGACATTGGCCGCGCCCGTATCTCCATCGGTTTCCATCATTTTCGTGCCCTTACCCTCGATTAAGCACGTCCGATGGAAATAGTCGATGTGACGGAACTTTGTATTCGATATATATTTTGAATGCATGATCGTGTGCATGAAAATTTAGTAGATATTGAATAGTACACATAAATATATACGAATATAATAAATAAAATAAAATAAAAATAATAGTTTTGGTAACAAACGCGTGAAGTTTCATATACTAGCGTGATCTGCGATACCGGCTCAAGTTTCTCGGAAATATACGCAGATATGAAATTCAGGCACATATTGTAAACATTGTTTTATTATATTAGTATGGGTAAATATTTTTTTTAGAGAATTTTTGTTTAAAACGTACACTATCCGAAATTCATCTGTAATAACAAACAATAGCTAAATCTTGTATTTCAGTTAAACATGTAATTTTCTATAAAATACGAAAAAATAAACAAAAATCGCTAGCATGAATTGTTTCATAAAATGTTTCAAAACAAAGATCGAAATATTGAATCATTTTCACAGTTACAACATTCGCTCATAATTTTGATACACGTCGAACTTAACGCGGGAAGCCGATGCGCGCTTAAATCTGGATTAGACGTTAACGAAGTTGAAACTACGACCAATTATCCGATTATCAATTTAGCAAGTTAGTCTAAACTTGCTCGCGCTATCATGCAAGCTCCGTGTAAGTTCTTAGCCCGGGCTATAAATTTATTTTTACCCCTCTGTTTACACGAGCCACCTTCACTCGATCTACATAATACAGCAATTTTCCTTACATTGAGCACTCGTCGATTTCGCTGTCGTTTGCATTTGCACGCCAGAATAAACCAAACATTACGTTTTCTACATCATTTAATGTACCAGCCATAAGTTGAATAAAAAGTGGATTTCCAAGTCAAACTTTTGGCAGGCTCCCAATTGAGCACTTTCCAAAAGTAGTTGGCCGGATTTTTTTTTAATTCTTGACAGTTGTGCACCATTTCATGCAAACTTACAAAGCACACACGTAGTTCATCGTACCCTTTTAGTCCCTGTCGACTTTTGTAAAGTACACTTAAAAGATTATCAATCTATAATAAAATTTCAAATTTAAAGATACTGCAAATATAACTGACAAAACTATCTTTCATCTCAAGAAGTAAATGAAAATGTATCGGTTTATTTGAAATTTTTTAAATTGACTAAACAAACCAAAAGATTCTTCCTCATACCTCGACAACTACTTCCTTTTCTTTAAAACTTGACAGCTGAAAGTGTAAGGAAAAAAAACCGTCGCGACTTGATATCATAAAATATGGTAAAGCCAAGATAGCGCGTTATCTTCCATCTCTATTTCAGTATCGAACCGCCGTAAAACTCTCCCGGTCTAAATTGTCTCTATTACTCCCGGGAGGACCCGAGGACTCGTCCCTGCAGTTTTAAAACAACGCCAGGAATTCCGCGTGTTCCTCGTAAAACAAGCCGGAACTAGGCTACCGTCGCACCAACGTCAATTAACGTGTCCCAAGTTTTTCTCATCGCGCACTTACTTCCGCAAATGTGAGCCGCGTTGCCGACGAACCAGTGAGCCCAGTTGAATAGAACGCGCCTAGGAGCGCCGGGATGTGGCCTCATGGCTGCCATGAAAGGCTGGATAAAGCAGAGGATGGTCGTGGCGAGGCCGAGGGAGGCGTGATAGGTGGCATCGCTCCAGGACTCGAGCTGCACGAAGATTATAACGAAGGCTGCGATCGTCATCGACCACGTCAGGAACATGAAGAACCGATGCCACTGAAAAGAAAAAGGCAAGTTGTTATTTTAATATTATTTCAAATTTGATTTCTTAATTTAGAAATCGGAGAGCATGGTCAGACATACGAAAAGAGTCAAGATAAACTACACTAATAATTAATAAAGTATATCACATTATTTATATTATATTATACAAATATATTGAGTGATCTAATGAATTATTTAATCATTTTTTTGTCATTAAAATATTCCAATATCAATCATTGATATGCATACTCATTTTATTTCATTATTGCATAAAATTATTCTACAAATGACATTATTGGACTTTATTAGAGTATTCATCAAGTATATATTATAAATTGCAAGGGAATTTGGTAAAACATTTCAGATTTAGAGTATTAATTATGGTGGAATTGAGTCGCATCATAAAAATCTAACAGCTTTTATCTCACGACTGGATTGCCATTGATACCGTAACGATTGACAAATCTCAAATTATTTACGAAATTTTCTTTCGATTTTCGAATATTTCAATAAAACCTCTTGGAAAATAGTTTCTTCTTTGGGGTTTAGAAAAATTACAATCGACTTACACTTAAATACTTTTATAAAATTACTTCACTAATTAAACATAAGTTAAATAAAAAAAGCTGTAATCACTTGGAATAAAGTTATTATGAAAATTAATCTGGATTTTATGAAATAGTAAGCGAACGCAGCGGCGAAATAAGACGAGAGGGAGGGAGAAAAAGAGATCCTCGACGATGCCGCTGTCGTCGTCTTCGTATCTGTCGCCACTTCGAGCCAATCGATTTAATACGCCGGCAATTCGCCTACAAGAGGTTTTCGCGGTGAACGATATTCTTTGGAGCCTGATACAATTGGCAGCCCAGCCAATCGAGAAAAATTGCCTACTCTATCGAGATTGCGAGAGCTCGTTGAGAAACGTTGATTACTCGTTTGATTTTTAAAAGAAAATTTATTATAGTCATTACAAATTGAGAACTTTATAAATACTCGCATATCACGTTTCAGATGTTTGTGCTTGCAGTTAGATTGTGCTTTTAACAGTACTTGTATTTACTTAATTGACTTAATCATTACGTTGATTAAATAGTTAATCGTTTTAGCAATAATAAATGAATTTATAAATAAAACTTCATTTGCAAATGTTGTTACAGAGAATGCTTCATGTTTTAATAGTTAGATTGTAAGTTATAGATTATTTTATGGCATATCAAATGAAATGAAAATAAATTGCTCGATATTGTAAATTTTAAATAAAATGAAAGCTATTTTAAAATACATCTTTACGTTCGTATTCTAACATTAGAGATATACAGACACAGCGTTATATTTTATTATAATGTTCTTAAATATCTCTTTAACATTTTACTTTTAAAGAAAAGCCTCATAGTCAAATTTGAGAAAGCAATATTTGTAGTATTAACTAAATCGATAAAATTCAAGTGCATTCCTATTTTCCAAATTTACATTAAAATGACCTGCAAAGAAAGTATACTCACAGCGAACCACTGATCCTTCCCGCAGAGCTGCGAGGCGACCCAGGTCTGCCTGTAATATCTTGCCAACAGCATACCGACCGACGCAGTACCGATCCAGGACGCCAACATGAGAGCTCCATGAAGGCGCACCAGCAGATCGCTGGCTACTACAAAACCTCCGTCGTCGGAAAGCAGCTTTGGCTCACCAGTGCTCGATCTGCCCAACTGGTGATATCTTAACGAGGAGTCAGCTGCAAGAAAGAAAAATACCATGTTTATATAACGTTAGATTACACACGGGGAGAGAACAAAATTATCCTTCCTCTTTTGTACTATTTGCTGCGGTGCTTCTTTATTATGAAGGTGGTTTGTTTTATGGAAGGTTTTAAAAGCTTTTGTGCGTGCGCGAGGGTAAAGGTCTTACGAGATTTTCAGCGCGCTTTTTATCTCTGGCGCGCGGTACGCGCTTTTAATATCGAATTTGATTAGTCCAGGGTAGCTTTTTTGCATTGAATTATAAAATAGAAGAGAGGGTGGCGGGGAGTTGTAAGGAAAGTATCGAGATAAAGGATTTTTATAGTTTTTGAGTTATCTTCATTATGCGAAGTGACGATTAAGAAATGTAGACGATTAAACTATGCTTCAGAAAGTAGGTACTTAAAAAAAAGAAATTTATTTGAATATTATATTTCAACGGAACATTCTGTCAATGAATAAATTTAATCCTGGTAAAGTCAATTAACTGCATTTTAGAAATACTTCAGAGAATAAATAAATATTCCAGTTTCGACTAAATATATTTAGAGTTTCAATTTACAACGAATTTCAACGTAAAATGATAAATTTAAAATGCAAAGTACCGCCTCTAGCAAATCATTTTGTTTTATTTTTATTTAGTTTTTAAAACTGCTCTGAGTGCGGTAATCAAAATTAATATTCTACATTATTGTTCCAATATTAAAATAACCCTGTACAAATAACAGCGGTCAACAGTAATATATGAAAAAGCATACTTTTATGGAAACAAATATACATTATTTTTTTTATTTTCGAATGATCATCGCGCACTCGAACATCTGAATTAAATATGAAAAGTGAAGTAAATAATAAAAGTATACATTCATTAGCATGGAGCAGGCCGCACTCATTGCATATCAAATAAGCATGTACAAACGCTACGCGCAGTTTCAATCAGACCACGGGACGAATTTTCCGGAATTTAATTATTTATGGCTTTCAGGCTGAGCGTTCACTGGGCTGATTTTTCAAGTTAACCCGCCGAGCCTCGCGCAAAAGCTTACAAACTGTTTAAGCTTAAATTACTTTTTTTATTCCATCCGTCCTAAAGCAATCTTGTAATTTCCAATTTCATCAGGAATTCGCGAAGCTTTTTCATCGCATTAATAAATACGCGCCATTCAGAGGGTCGAAGTACTCGGAGAATTTTCAAGCAGAAGAGCAAGAAAAAAGGAAATCGTAGCTAAGTATTTCTGAAGAGTCAAGAGCACCGCGATATAAAAGAGCGATCGGAATAATTTTCGTAATTTTACTCGCGAATACACTTAGCGGGGGAAAATGTATGCAAAATACTTTTGATTTACTTTCAGCGTAATTTTAACTACTTCATTTGAAATTCCAAATAACGTTTTCTCTCTCTGTATCTTTCTCACTCAAGCGGCTGGCTATGTGCTCTAATATGCTGAGAGCAATGGAGTGGCAATTTGCCAGTGAGCGAACAGATGTGCGGTTATTTGGCATTGCATTATCAAGCTCTAATTAAATAAAAGCTTTGTAATTAAATTTTTTTCGGAGAGTTAGCTTTATTACGCGAAATAATGATACTTAAATACATTATAAATTTGGAAATATATGAAATTTCATATTTACCAAAAATTGTAGGTCATATAGGATGAGTGCAAAAATGGTTCAATTCTATGGTATGCTAACTGAATATTTTTTTGGTATAAAATCAATGTCACGCAATATTTTCAGCCAGAAGATACTTTTAGATTTAGATTTCATCGGAAACACAAAAATATCCTGAAAGCTCTTGCGCTCGAAATAGACACCGAAAGCCCGATTTTCAAAGTGTCGAAGCGCACCACTTACTGTATATCAAATGTTCGATTCACCCTTCTTCCCACTCATGTTAAAAGCAATCTTTTATATAGATAAATCGAGTCATTGATCTCTCTCGTCTGTCTTGGTCAAACCGATAATTATTGTCAGATCGAAAAGCAGCTGCCGATTTGCACGTACATTATTGCAAGCAGTCATTTTCTTTCATTAAACGTACCATTAACCTCACTTCCTGCTGCGATGAGCAGATGATACCGTGTTGAGACGAGATCGAACTGCTTGCCTTGGATCGTGGTCATCTTTTGTCGAGTGAATTTGCAGGTCATCAGTCCGTCCTTAACGGAACTCGATAACAGCTCTACCGCGCCCGAGGGCTAAGGAGAAAAAAGAGCACACGTGTTGATGCGTAAATTTATATTCATGTAAGTAGATATATAGGTATGCTCGTACCGAATTTTATGAGCGACTAGAGGCGCTATTGTATCGATTTTCGTTTATTTTTATCGCTGAGTATATATACTTACGGTAGGGATTCGGAAGTTGTCTTGGCCATTGTTCCAGGACATGTGGAGAGAGACTTTGTCGCCGTTGTTGATGCATTCGACGACGCTATCGTCACCCTGAGGGCAAATAAATGCGGATAGTGTGAGCGATGGGGATGTAAGTGACTTAAACTATATCAAATATAGAAGTACGTTGATTTCACGCGAAGCAAAGTTTCTTTTGCTTCGGTATGGTTCCTTATTCACATAAATGAGACATTTATAAATAATGAAAGTATTAAGAATTATTTTAATACAATCAAAATACTTGAAAATATAAATTTTACACAGAGAAAACGATCTATAATAGTTACTATCTAGTCAAAAAGGAACAGAATAGTACATGTGATTGTATAATATTAAAGGAATTTTTGTTTTAATTGATTAATTTAAATTTTTTAACTTATATAATTAATAACAATCTGACTTATTTAATGAAAACCGCGGCCATTAACAAGTATTTGTATAATCTGGTAGAATTTTGACAATTGGAGACTATGAAGCAGCTATTTTTGGAAACTTTCTGTTTTATAAACCATTAACTGGCTAGTCATTTCTATCAGAGATGTACAAATTTATGCTAAATATGAGATCAAAAATTACTATTTCCTAGTAGTTTAAGCACATCCTTTAATTCCTGAGAAAATTCTAATCTACAAAATTTCATCTAAGCTGCCACTATTCATGGAAAACATTATTACCGTTGTACTAATATTATAAGTTAAATAAAACAACATTTTTCAGATGATGCTATTTCACATTGCTTTATGATATGATAAAAAAATAGATATTGATAATAAAAATAGTCCATAGTATTACATATAAGAGCGATTCAAATAATCACAAGTTCGTTAGGATTTACGTGTCTTTATCAGTTCAGAGAATACAATCCGTTGACTTCTCGCAATTTCATGCGGATGCGCGGTCGGATAAATGGCCCTTCCCATCATAAAACCAGCCATGGATGCTCGCAAACGAGCCATCAACTTCAAGAGCTTTCACGGATCCATCTCTGCTGCAATAGCGTTGTGCAGAACCATGATAACCGTGTTCTTAAAAGACAAAGCAGCTGGTTCTCTTACCAGCAAAATCGACATAGCATACAAAAAGCTACTATACACATATAAAAAAAAAAGAACATGCCAAAACGCACTCGGCAGCCTATACCTTATCGCAGCATAATAGGAAACTCTAGAATAATAAGAAATCACTGCCAAAAAGCAAGAACGAAACTATCGAATTATCGGCCTACAGCCAACTGATGGACACCGACGCCGAGTGCAGGTCTTTTCCCAAAAAGACAGCTACATAATATTCTGAAACGCCAAGATAAATCTACAGTGAATAAATTCGATTCGCTGTCGAATGCTGAATCCCAACAAGATTGCGCCAATAAAGTTGATTATTTGGAAGCCATATGAAGTATAACAATAAGTCTACAATCAACAAAAATAAGTTAGAAGCTGATACTTTGAAAAGATAAACACGCGAAAGCCTACCACTGAGAGCGACAGACTCGTTGAGATTATTGAAACGGAATAGAAAAAGTTATGTGAAAGTAATTGGAAGTTAGCTCTAAGAAATGCGCAAAATAAGATCCTTAGCACTTTCTTCTAGTTTAATCTGGCACCCGAAACTGTATTTATTTCATAATCAGCGAGACTATTCAATATAGTAACGCATAAAAGTAATAAAAAAATCTGGAGAGGTTTTGAAGTTTATCAAACGAATTATAACAAGAAACACTTCCTGCTTTCGAGGCCGAGGGTTCAATCCGAGATAAATTTTTTTTCAGATACCTATATTTCTTTAGAATTTAATTACGTAAGTTAAAAAGAAGTAAAAGTAAGAATAAAATGAATAGGCCATAGAACATCAAAACGAAAATTAATCTTTTAAATTCTGAATTCATATTTAATATCCTAAGTTCTTTTTAAAATTTAAATTGTTAATTTGTAATAATAAGTAAACGTTGATTCAGTCTCATCATTGAGAAATTACATAGTAAAAATTTAGTACGATTTCTAAAAGTATTTATTTATTTTCTCTGTGTAATCTTTTTAATTTTTTAATTTTTTCATTATGAATCACTATCGTAAATCTACTTTCCATTAACTGTAATAATAAATCAATCTTCATACTACTAATAAGCATTTCAATTAAAATCTGATTTTATTTCACTCGAAATCAATCTACCAACTAATGCTGCAACTTCAAAAATACACCCTTTCCAAAATCAAAAATAAAATCCTTACCATCTTGGCGTCGTCCGACAAGCCGACAGCCACATACTTGGCGTTGCGAGCCTGCAGCTCAAAGATGTAACGCTCGCCCTCAACGAGCACGGACACAGCGGCCACACAGTTCTTTTCATTGACGCAGCCGTCTTTAAAACCAAAGCAGTTTTTCGTCTTTCCACAATCGTTGTAGAAGGTATTGTCGTCGTCAGAGCCCTGTGAAATAGTGAAAAATAATATTACCAGTGATTTCCAAAAAACAGGATTCTCTACTATATACTTTATATTATATCCATTATATAATACCTCTCATTAGTAGCGCATATTTGTGTAATACGTAAGAATCGATGGATGTTTTATGGATTGATTAATCCTTTAATGGATAAATTATGAGTACTTTTTGCAGTTAAGTAATTTATTATTCAGAATCTAACCTGCCCAGAAGATTTGAATAGAGCATTCAAACAAAAAAGTTGAACAGAACTTTCTAACAGCACTAAAAACTGTTTAACTACTTTGACCATAATAAATGTAGCAACTTTATGGCTTTACCATAAAAATAAAAGCTAGTAAAAGTATATACTGCTATAAAAACGGATGCGCAGGAAAATATTTTTTCAAAACACTTTCAATGTATTTGATCTAATAAAAAATGTTCACATATAACGAGAAATGATACGTTTCTTATATTTATAACAAGCCAGAATCATTAATTTTTTATTATTTTAAACGTGGATTCTATTACGTCTCTCATTAAAGCTGCCCATACTTTTGCACACTCATCATCCACTACCCATCCATGACTCCTTAACGTGATTAATCAAAATTCTCTTAAAACACTTTCAATTAAAAACACAAAAGAACACGGAAACAATCCCAAAGACCTTCCAGTCCCTGCCTAAACCAGCACCGCCCACTCAATCCTAAAAACCTCCTGTCTCAACTCACCCAACCGCTCGGCAAACGCGGAAACACCTTTAAAAAAACAGCAAAACACAAAAAACAATCGCGTCACTCTCGTCCCTCGACCTTCCATCTCCGATAAGACACCGATCGTCAGGCTGCAACTTCCTCTCCTCGACAATATATTTCCGCGAAAAGAAGCCGGCAAGTGAACGATGACAAGCCAAAGAAGAATTTATCGTCGCGGCTCTGCACTTACTCACAAACACTTGAATTTCCTCGCCGCGAGTTTAACGACCGCGAAGCCTTCACCTTAGGACGCGCTTCGTTGGGCCCGCGCAGCGCGCCTCGTATCATAGAGCGCAGTTTCGCGAAAATCTCCTCGCTCGCAGGCTAGCATTGTAAACGCGTATCTATATATACAGAGAGAGAGAGAACGGGGTAAAATCCGCAGGCCGGCAAGCGCACAGATAAGCGAATTCAAGTTTAGCAGGCGTGACGCAATATCGCGCCTGCCTTCATTTTCCCGCGAGTGCGCCTAGATGAGCATCGGGCTCGTTACGCCGGATATGCTTGGCTATGAGAAATCGTTAAACATTTTTGTTACGGGGGAGATAATGCCGAGCTGGGTTAACGGTCCGGATCACGTGTAAATCCTACGGCAGGTGTTTGGGTTGTTTTTTAATTTAGAACTGAGAAGGGTTATTGGTTGGCGAAAAATTTACGGGAGATAAGAGAGAGAGAGTGGAATTCAATGTATTTTATACGATTGAATATTTTATGGATAATACGGCAGGGTGGTTCAATATTACTACGTCTTTACATGTATTGAATATTTACACCTTTTATAAATATATAATGATTAATAGTAGGAAATTGTATATTTTTCATATTTAATTCATTTTTCTGCCCTGTCTTATAACTACTTAAATACTAAACAAAATACTATTTATCTTTAATCTCAGTTCGACAGCCACGCTTTCATTTTACAACAAGACAGACGCTCCCTGCGTCAAAGCCCTCCGTTCATTTCATATTTCGCGATCCTTTGTCGCTTCCGACCGCAAAACCACTCCAAACCTAATGATTCGCAAAGCTCGTCTCCCTTTTACCCTCCCCCCACCCCATCCGAGTCTCTCGGCGGGCTACGCGAAAAGCAGAAAAACGGAAGCGTCGTCGCGATAATCCGCCGTTGAAAATACGTCGGATGAAAGGCGGCCGCGCTCTCGCTTTTTCCCCCCTCCGCCGGCTGTATTTATTTCCTTTGTTCAGGCGACGATTGATTTTCGTCTTGCGCGCGCGACGAGGTGTAGCGGCGAAAATAGTTTCTGCCCGGTTGTTCGGTTTAACGAGAAAATTATTGGAGGGCACACACACACACACACCCCCGCAGGGCTTCGGAATTAAATCCTGATAATTTAATGGAGGTTTTAGAGAGATAGCCGAGGAAAGCGATTAAGGAGCGCGCCGCTGTGCTTGTCTCTCTTAATTGATTCGCCAGGTATTTCGCATTCTTTTTCTTTTTAACGACTGGATAGTGGAGTCCGCGAGGACGACGCCACGTGATTTACTTTCTATTAATTATCTGCTTATTCAGCTTGCTCGCTGGAATTGGATCAAGGTGAAATAGCTGACGTTTATTTGAATAATTAAATAGCCATTGTGAAACTCGTCGACGTCAATCGAGCAGGTATTAAAATATGTTTTTCATTAATAAATATACTACGTTTGAAGTGGGGATCAAAGTAAATTCTTTCCGCGAACAAAATAACCAAAGCAACGATCAAAAATGATAATTCTAGAGATATATAATCGCCAACGCTTTATTACAGCTTTCATAAACCAGCCACTTTTTCCAGCTTATCGATCGCAGCCAATAAAATCAAGGCACGAGGCGGCCAAGCCCGAAAAATCCCTGCTGTAAAAGCGCATTTCGAAAAAATCCGGCCCATTAATAACGCACTCGATTTGCGGATCCCGCAAAAACGGACTGGCCACGCTTGTTGTGCGCGCGCGCGCGCCGGCACGAAGACAAAGCGCGCACAGCGGAATTACAATTTCCGGGCGCGCGATATGCGTTTGTCAAATATTCCGCGTAATTCGGGGAGCCGGGCGCGATCGATGATTCATCGTACAATTAACGCACTGGCCGTAGTTTGCATTTCAAAAGGGCTTTGCCACGCAGAGAGATAGAGAGACGAGGAGTGCAGGTGGGCTTTGGTCGGCTGGAAAAACAGTGCTGTAACTGCGAAACGGTTTGACGCCTGCGTGTTGTTTTTTTCCGAAATTTTCGGGACTCGATTGTGTGGATTTTTTGGGTTTGCATTTCAATGTTGCAAGTGGATTTTCGGTGCACAATAATTGTTTTTTTTTCTAAGTTACGAGAGTACGGGCGCTTTATTCTGGCTTTATTGTCAGTGGTCCGGAAATAAACGAGTTCCACATAAATTTTGTGTTTTTATGAATGATTCAACATTAAAAATGAGCACAAAATTAATCATTTTTTAAAATACATTTCAAAACGAAATTACTCTTATTTGAATCTTAAGTCAATCCATTATCCGCACTGATTTTTCAATCGCTAAAAAAAATTGCCAAATCAGCAACGACGCCCAGTCTCAACGCGCCGCAGTCCCGCCCAGTCGCCTATTGCCACACTCCAGCTTTCAATTAAAAACTCACAAATCGTCTGGCGTTTATACCCTCAAGCCACCCCAAACGAATTCCGCGCATTAGCGTCGGCGAGTCCGTAAATTAAGCGGCGCGCTCCGCCGATGCAATTAAAATAGTTTAACACGCGCGCGCCTGCCGCGGCATGTAAACCCATCGTCGAGAAGCGCGCTGCGTGGCTGAGGCAGAAAAAAAAGCGCGCGCGCGCGCACACTCACTTAATTACGCGGCGCTAAAGCCTTTGCCGCTGCTGTATATGTGTACTCACCAGGTTCTCGGGGGTCGGGCTGTAGTACGGCGGAGTGGTTACGCGGGGGAACGTAATAGTCGGGGGTGAGGAGTGTATGTCGATGGAGCGCTTCACTACCGTGATGCGGGGCGACTCCACGCCCACCCAGAAGACGTCCCAGCTTTTGCAGATCGTCGAGCTGAAAAATGTGTATAGGGCGTAAGTGGGCTGAATGAGCTTGCAAGCGGTTGGAGTGAGTTGGATTGGAGTGCCTGCGGGATTGAGAGAATGTACTCTCGAGGATTTTCCGAGGGAGGGAGAGTTGAGGTAAGTTGAGAGAGTGAGCTGCGAGGAGGAATGGTGATGATGGCTTGGTGATTGAGATTTGTGGTTGAAGGAAATATTATGGTTTTTTTTTAGATTTTTTATGCTTGTGGTTCTTTAATTAGGGACGGCTGAGTAAGTAATAATGAAGTAACGTTTCTGCAATTGTAAATGCCAAGTGACTATTTTTTGGTTGTAATTAAAGACTTACTAAACATTTAAGTATAATATGTTTTAAAATTCCATTTTCAAGAATTATTTCTTTATTCTTCAGAAAAACTGTTGCCAATTCAGGGGCGATTTAATTTCTTAAAAGTTAATTTAAAGATTATAAAAATAAACCATAGTCATAAAAAATCAAAATCAAGAGCTAAAAATTAACTGGTTAATTAAACACTTTTAAAAGTTTCTGGATTTAACTATTCAATTTAAATCTGTTCATAAATGAAAACAAGCAAATACAATGTAAAACGTCATTACAATTCGAAAAATACTTCTGTAGAGCATTTGAAACTTCTCTAGTTAGTACTGTTTTACATGTAAATAGGTATAGCGGAAAAGTGAAAACTTCTCATGTGCATTTTGACGCCGATACTCGAACTTTTTTTCGGGTCGAAGAAAGGCGCTCAAGCGATAGTGCCAAAAGAGAAAACCCGTTTAAATTAGCAATGTAAGCCTCGACTCTCTACGCTGGAGCTTGTTTACTAAACAAAACTGTTGGTAATTGAAATATAATTTTCAAAAAAAATCTTATTTGCGCTGGAAATTTATATATTTCTATTATAATTTTCTCTTTCGACGATCATCGCTTCAGTATAAGAAATGAATATGGTAAAAATTATATTTACTTGAATATAATTGTTCCCTCATAATCTGGCGGAGCCTCCCAGTCGAACTCAAGATTGTGTTTCTTAACCGGACTCACGTGGGTAACGGCGTTCTGAAATTATCAAAATACATAAAAATTATTAGACGTGGACTTTTGAAAATTTTCACTTATTCTACATAGTTCAGTTTTATTTTGTGAATTTTCGAAACTGATTGAGGTCTAAGTATAGATGAACACAATTTTCATATAATACTTAAGATAAAAAATTAATCAAGAATTGTTATATTATCACTTTTTAATACAATTTACTTGGGAAATGTTATTTGTTTTTGTTAATCTATTGGTTTTTATAAAAACTTTTATAACTTAACACCATTGGTATTTTTTTAATTTTATAAGGTTTAAAATACTTTTTTGGCTACATTTATTGAAAATCTTTACAGCTGCAGTAATCAAGCAGTTAAGAAACATCAGGTACAGTATCTCCGTGGTTGACATGTGTGACTACAAAACCCGAGTAAAAAATGCTGACACTGGTAAACTATTCAACTAATAAAACCGTAGTCGGTTAGAGATAACGTAAACATAAATCTTTAAACGATGGAAAGGTTATTATTTAATTATTCTCGTTATCTGAAGGTTAAGCAGAATTAATGCCTAATTTTACATAGTTTCGTGTATCTGTAAGTACATAATGAAAATACTATAAATTAAAGCTTACATAATGTGGGTTTAGCTATTCTAAAATTGCTCAAAAAAAATGAAACTATTTTCTTCGGATAAAAAAATAAATTCTAGATTTTCTTTTATCATTAAACATTTTAATATCAATTTTCGGTTAACTTTTTATCAGAAGTATCCTCAATATTCGTGTTCAGGGAGTCAAAATACATTGCGAAAACTTTATATTCCATAACTTTTTTAACATCGTCCAGAATTTTTCGGGAGATTTCTCATATAAAAGTGATCATATGAAAATGCATTTTTTCGAAGTTTTACTGTCACGTTTGCAGAGCGCAAAAAATGCAAATAGCGATCCCTAAAATTTTAATATTTTAAATGTTACCGTTGGAAAATCTGCAAAAATTCGATAAAATTAGATAAATTTTTTTTCTTTAATATTTTCAATATCTTTGGAAGTTTTAAGTTACAAATAGAAATTTCATTAATAAATAAACTTTATTTGAAGAATATTTATTAAAGATTTTCAAATGCGTGTAAATTTTTTAATTTAAAATGACTTCATTAATTTATTCATTGAAAAAAATCTTTTATGTATTCAAAAAGTGCAAATTCAAAGGAAACTTATTTGATGATAAATAATCCTTTCTAAGAATTCTTTTTACTTATAACATAATAGTAACTTTTGATAAAGCCTTAAAAAATAGATGTTGATTCTGGTATACCAATAAAAGATTTATATGGTATTATTTATAAGTTAGAATAAAAACCATGATTATTATCTTTATTCCCAAAAATATTAAAAAAAATCTGTAATTCACGCCATTTTAAACTTTAACAGATTAAAATAAATGCAAACGAACACAAAGTCATAGCCAACCCCCATCTTACAAACCCCAAAAAAATCCGCGTTCCTCACCTTAAGTCCAGGCGTGCACTCCAGATGCTTAGCCGAACTGTCCGGCAAATTATTGAACTCTCCAATAACTTCTCCGGTATCAACATCCCTCGCCAGAACCAAAAATCCATCATAGCCATCACCTTCCGGGCTACCCATAATCAAACGAATCCTGCCTTGACCCTTAGACGGCAGCAGCTGGTAGGGTGGATTCGAGGTTTGTGGCTCCTTGTGATGACGTGGCATCAGGTCGAAGCAGGTGGAATTTGGCGCACCGTCTCTTTTGCCAAGGGCGACGCCGAGCAGGCAGCCCACGGTCACGGCGACGCTCAGTCTCATAGCTAACTTTCCTGAAACACGAGAAAAGCGGATTTGTATTAATATTGAGACGCAAGCTTTTGCGAAGGAAGTTGGGAATTTTCGAGCGAGTTTTTTTTTCGGTCCCCCCACGTGAGTCACTGAGGAGAGTGAGGCTTGAATGCATAAACAGGAAAAGTTTTATTTAGGTGTTGTAGGTGTCGAGATAAATAAGTGGACGTTTAATTCTGAAGGATTTGAGAATTTCCTTATTGCTTGTTACTGGATTGTCGGTTTATAATAATGCTATGATTGTACGGCGGTAGGTTAATAGTATAAATATATCTATAATAGCACATAATTTCGGAAACTATATAACCGGTAAAATTAAAATCGACCTTAGATTAATAACAGCTTAAAAGCTTTTCAGTAATGAAAGATATTCTTATATGATAACTAACTACTTAAAAAAAAAAAAAAACTAACAAAACATTTTGAACCTCTAAGAGTAAGCAGTTTGCGGCACGTGTTACCTAGTTGCACGTATCTTTTTTTTCTCGAATTTACTTAGACGCGTGAATTATAAGCATCGCGTTTGTTTTCAGTGCGCATAATTATACACCCGACCATAAAACTTTCTCTGCAAAAAGAAAAATTCCACCGTACTCATCATAATTTTACAAGATGCAGTGCAGCAGGCCATGACTTTTTAGAAGCTTAATAAAAAAAAGGAGAAGGAAAAAACTTGTCGTCTGTTTCATGCGATTAACATTAAACAGCTACGCAACTAGTGAGTTCACGCTATGGAATATATAAAGTTATCAGAGCTGCCGTGTTCCATAAAAGTGCGCGAGGCGTAAAAATATTTGCGTTGGCGTTTTTTATTTTGATCGCCCACCGCTTGGGGATTGAAACATCACATAGTGAGATCATCTGCGCAACTGCATTCCTTAATTATATTGAATAAAAGATAAATATATAGTCGCGCAAAAAGTGTGCAATCTACTATTCAAGAATTGAATTTTATCATTTTTTATAATTAACTCTTTAGTTAAATTAACAATTCTGTAATATGGTTTCTCAAAATTTCTAACAGGCTTCATAAAAATCAACTGACTGTAAAAGAATTTTTAAAAAATTGGAATAATAAATACGACTACGCAATATGACATTTCAAAGAATTTCAAGACATCGAGATTGCATAATTAAGAATATTAACTTTCCGAGACGTGTAAATTTCATTTACACCAACGACGCTAACGAAGAACCGTTATCGCCGTAATTTTAAGGAACAGTGCGAACAAGCTGGAATGAAATTATAATGGCTTTGAAAGAGAGGTCGCACCTAGAGTTATTACTTAATTACTCCGCGCCAACAGTGAGCTGAATAATAAACGAAAGTCAACAGAGGCGAAAATCTATTTATAAACATTCGGAGGCGCGATATTTCAGTCACGTAATGATTTTCCGTCATTCACCTCGGGCTCGTGCCGCAAATGCGTAATTTTCGCGCGGTACTGCAAAAAAAAAACTGCAAAAACTTCCAAAGCATGTGTTAAGTAGAGTAGAGACAAGTTGAATTATATCGTTTGCCGTGCGCTGTGGCGCTCGTTCGTAAAAAAAAATCCGAATGCTAAATTTAGAGCGGTTATTCAGCCATTTTTTTCTCGTGTGCGACGACTAAGGAAGTGTGTGCTTGACCTAAAACCCTGTTAACGCGCGCGTGTTAGAGCTCGAGACTTAGTTTTAGCGGCGGTGAACTTTAATCCATATGCTAATGCACCTCGACTGTTGCTCTTGTGTGCATCATACAAAGTTTGCGCGCGCGACGTACTTTTAACGTTTTTGCGCCTCGAAGTTTGTTTTGCGAGCGGGCTAGGTAATGAAGTTCTATCTACTTTCTTTTTAGCGGTGTTAACGATTGGAAGTGTGTCATTGTTGCGGTTGTCTGATCCTTTATTGTTTCTGCAGTGATAAAATGTCTCTGTGCTTTATTATGCTGTAAAGTAATTGTTGAATCTCTTTTGTATTAAGTGTGCTTAATTAGGAGATCGTTTTTGCTTGAAAACGTAGAGGAAACTCAATTAGTCGTAATGAGATGAAACATTACTAGAAATTATTATTAGGCGATTGAAAAGTTGTCTCTGCCAACTAATTAAGTAATTATTCTACTCGTTACATATTTTGTATCATTTTAAGAATTATAGCACTTACAATCGAATTTCAGCAGGATATTTTATAATTAATAGTGAACGAATATCCAAGACGTCTTTAATATTTCATTAAATATTTTTCTAAACCTTTCACGAATTGTAGTTCATGTTATTCAATCTACGACAAATCATCTTAAATTTCATAAGTGTAATAATAATCTCCTTCGTTTTCTTATTTTACTTCTTTTGATTAAGAAGTTAAACATACTGAAAAGTTTTTAATGATTTATCATTATTAATTTCAATCACCTTACCTAAGTAAATTAACGTTTGTACATTGTAATAATAAGCCAGTTATATCATGGTAAAGTGTGCGATAAGTATGAATGTATGTAAGTCCACTTTTATAAATTGTAACTTTCAATTAATTATTTATATGCTATGCTTTCATACATTTACTTGTATAGTACCGGAGTCTCTTGTCTCGATTAGGACATAAGAAATTAATCTAAAGATCCAATACTTAATAATAAAAACTCTAACTAATACGCCTTTCCCCTTATAAAACTAGGATACTATTTTTCATCAAAGCACATAAAAAAGCCTCGCCTTCCTCTAACAATTTCATTAAACCAGCTCATCCAACTTCTGGACAAGAAAAAAAAACTTCTCCCCGGCAGGCTCTCATAAGAGTCGCCTCTATGACGACGAAACCTTGCCTACATAAATCCGTGCTATGATCAAAGTCCGCTCCGGTTTGCTCTCGTATCCATCAGTTTGTCCGGCCTTCGTAGCCGGCCCAAGCCCTTAGCATGTCGACGATCCTCAATAAATCATAAGCGCATTATCCAGCTGTAACCAGCCGCGCTGGACGACATAACGAAGCCACCGCCGTCAGTTTCGTAGGAAAAGCTGGCGCAACCTTGCTTGGGCTCTACGTGACCGAGATACCAAATACACGCTTGCTTTTGTACATACATCGCGCAACTATGTTGCCCCGAAAGTGGGAGGGAGAAAGAGTGACTGAGAGCTCGTCCATAGAATAAAGTCGCCAATCTCTATTTAAAAGAGCGAGAGAGAGAGCGCAATGCGGGCACATGTCGGGCTCGCGTGCTTGGATGAAAGGACGAGATTAATTGGATCTGGCGATTCGCGCAGTTTTTTTTTATTTGTATACATTGTGATGCGTGAGTCGGTTAAGGGAGTTTTGAGACTTGAGGATGGATTGAGAAGTAAAGCGTGTCGGCGTGCATTTTTATAGGTTTTTTAAGCAAATGATCTGAATTCGAACAATGAATGGCACGAATAGCTTTTTCCTTACCGTAAACCAGGATCTCAATCGATATTTAATTTGTCAATGAAGAAGAAGCAAGCAGGTTGAATGATCGTTACAAACAAGTAGAATTAATAAATCCTGTAATTCCCGCTAGGAAAACTGACAAGATGACTGCGACAGGCGAAGAAATTACACCCAGTTATGCACGCGACAAGAATGAGTTGACTCACTTACAAGAATAACTTTGCATCGTTGCATTAATCCTGGCGCAAGACTCGAGTAAATACACGTGTACGCGGAGATAAATATGCACATAAATCGAGACCGTTCACGAAGTCTTTAAATTCTGAGTCACTGATCTAACCAAAAGCCTTTTTTTTCTATGAATGCATTCTCTTTTTTCTACATGCCGAGCGCGATACCTTGAACGTAATCGATACGGATGCAGTTTCTTTTCTTCCTCTTCAGCTCGCACGTTCATTGGTTAACGTTGCGTAAAATAGCGCGTAAGTTCCGACATTGCATTTTTTAATTGTTCAATTTTGTCAGATCACTTTTTATGATATAATTTTTTCGATTGCGCAAGTCCATCTCTATTTATGTTAATATATATAGTATAAAATCTCTTAAGATCTGCATATATGTAGCTCATTAAAAAATGAAAGAAAAAAAATGCTTTGTCAGTTTTCAAAAAGCTCAAAGATAGAGACAGGTGTATAGGCTTTATTTTAAGATTCTGAGTGAGGGAAGCGACCCGTGTTATACGACTTTTTAACTGGTAACCTTTGATTAGAATCTCAAGCGTTCGGACAAGCTATGAGCTGAACGTATAACTAACTAGCGACATTGACTTACTTATAAATATATACTTTCAAATATTGAGACCTAGTAACATATTTACGAGAAGCCTTAGTCGATCATGAAGGATGTTTATTGACTAACAAGGTTATAATAGCTCGTGTGTAATTGTCGTCTTTTAATCTCTTCGACGCACATGTTCACATGTGTGTACAGGTACTTATTATCGTGACATTATTTTGCCGAGCTGAGAAAATATACCTTCGAGATTTACTTTTTTTGAAAAAGTTCTACGGATATTAGTTGATACTATTAATTATAAATATTTATTTATATTATTTTAAATAATTGTTATATTATAAAGTAAATAATATAATAAAACAAATGGAACAATGACTTATTCCATAATTCATTGATCCAAAAGTAGTTCATACGCTCCATGCGTACGATAAAAATAAACTCGACAGTTCAACACTCTATCAACGAAATTTCCTTCGTGCAATCATGCAATAATTGGGACAGTGCTAACCACACGTGCAATTAAGATATAGCTTCTACGCTCGTACGAGCTTAAGCGCGCTTATCTCGAGCCCTAAAATTCTAAGCGCGCGCACCAGCTGTACTCGAGCACTGGCTGTATTAGCACACCTAAAAACGCAGAGGATCATTATAAAAGTAGAAATTGTCGCCCGTGGGAGAAAGTTTGGAGCTCACTGCTCTTATCTGTGCACCGAGTTAAGCTGGCGTGCAGGTCTCGAAATAACCGCATCTCACGGTTTTTTCGCTACTTTAACAATGCAAGGTGAAACAAAATTTACGGGCTTTTTTTCACGCGTGAAAGCTGCTTCATCCGCTGTGGTAACAATTTTCGCGTATGGAATTGTCAATTTTTTCACGGCTGACGTATCGTTTTATGGCACGTGGCGTATAGTGGTAATTACTCGACTTGATGAAAATTTATTAAACATCGAGCGTAGCGGACTACTGTGAGAGGGATGGATGTGCAGAATTATTGCCCGTTGCTTTTGACGTTTCATAGCTGTAAACTGTTATTCGCTTAGCGCGGAGAGGGGCTAAGTGATAAAGGTTTATTATTCAAACAAGTTTTTTCTATTAATTGGAAAAATGGCGTTTTAATGGTATCTTCGTACATATGAGTGCAATATTGTTTATTTACCTTGAGACTTTAGTAAAATTTATTAATAAAATTATAATGTACATAAGAGTTGATGGATTTAATCGCAATAGCTAATTTTTATCGTGTATATACAGGAAACATTCGTTATATTTGAACAAGATGTCTGGAATCGATTACTTTGCATTGACCACTTGATAAAAATTCCAAGATAAAATAATGATGAAAATTGAAGTCAAGTGGTCGATTGGAAGTTCAAAGATAATAATTCTATAATGAGAATCCAGTTTAGTTTAATTTATGCCAGCACGAGTTATTAGATTATATATTATATAAAAGATTAAAAATGATAAAATTCTTAATTGAGCCTTTAGATAAAGTTTGAAAATATGAATGAATTATTTAGAGGAAAAAGTATATGTTTATTATAAAATTGAATATCTGTATAAATAATTCATCGTATCGCTATATTTATCATTTTTAATTATGTTCAATCTTAAAAAAACATGATATTAATCATTATTATGCATTTACTTTTATAGTAAACAGAGAAACAGAGTTTTTCACGGAATCATGGCTTTTCCATAAAGGATATAAAGAAGAAAAAAGAAGGAAGTATGCTTTCAACGGTCGATGAACGCGTTAAATAATAAAAATAATGTAATATTAAACTCTATGATTTTGATCACAAGAAAATCCTCTTTTATGAAAAAAGGAATAATTTTAGTAGAAAAAAAACCTATCGGAGTTCTGATAAAATCCTTAAAAGAGTCTTATTTGAGAAAAACACTTTGGAATATCAGAATCTCCTTACGAGAAATATGCTCCACATGCAAAAGCCTTTTACAACATGAGCGTAATTTTTCTCTCGCACGTACAGTAATCGCAGAAAAGAATCTTACATAAAAGTCGCAATGTCATAAACGGAAAGAGAAAAAAGGGTATATCGCGCATTGCATAAGCAGCCAATACCGTAAAGCCAGTGCCTTTTCCCCGTGAATAAAACCAGTCTCGCGTCGCGGCGATTATTATCAAGCAGAAACTATTCGAAAAAATCGGAGAAAGAGAGAGAGAGAGAGAGAAAACACGTTAAAACCGATCGAGCGTAAGAATGCAGGCACCGCTAGCTATAGCTCCGGGTATGGCCAGAAAATCAAACGGAACTTTTCCTCGGCCGCGAGGCTCGCTTTTCGCACTTTCGTCCGTGCGACGGCACACATATGGATTTTTTTTTTTTTAGTAGACGCGCAAGCAACACGAGTTCCATTTCCAATGCGAGCACGTGCGAGGAGCGCCGCCGCAGGAATGCACTGCTCATTACGATTTCTCTCCCCCCACTCTGCATAGAAGCATTTTTCAACTCTCTTTCTCTTTAGCTCTGCTGATATTACACATATTTCTTGCGGTTCTGTTGAGATTCTTTGAATTGTTTGTTGAGTTTGTCATGTATGTAAATCGTGAATCATGTGCGTTTATTACTTTTTGATTTGAAATTTATTTTATAGAAGAATGGGGTCAATGTTGTTGTGAACGAGAGAAAAATGTAATTGTTTAAGTTGAAGTTGGTGTGCTATGTGTTTCTCGCTTTTAGTGATAGATAATATCTTCTGAATTATTTTTTGTGCTGGGCGTAGTATACTTTTATTGAACAAAAATTGAATAAAAATAAATCAGACGTGTATATTTATATAACGTGTTATATACATGTTTTAATATTATTTATTCCTTACGTAAGATGCTGAGATTAGTAAAATTGATAAGAGAGTTATGCAGGGGGTCGCTTTTCAAGTAGGTCAAAAAATTGTGTTCGGAAAAAATAATTGTTTTTATCTAAATTTAAAAATAATAAAAGATTAGTCATAGCAGAAAATTCATTTTGAAATTTTATTTTGAAATAAATGATAAAAAGTTATAGCCTAAATAGCTACCTATTGCCGTACGACCAACTTTCCCTTACATTTTATGGTGGTTTTTAGAGTAATAGGCTCCAGTAATAGTTCTTTAAAATATTAATTATCTCGCATATTATCTTGCTACATAGCATCAATTTATTTACAGCGAAATGTTTAGGTAAAAGATTTACGCCTTCAAAAAAATTTTATTTAAGATTGCTTTAAAATATACGCTTTTCTCTTGTTGTAAACTAGTAAAATGTTGAGTTATTTGAAAAGCTCGGGAATTGCATCAACATTGAATTTTTTTATTTACGATATTTTTTGCAGATTTCATTATCAATTTCATTATCAATGAGATTTTATTTCAATTAATTTATTAATTAATAATGGTATATCTGGCTTATTATAATTATATAGTATCCTAAGATAACCGTTTAAGTCCATTTTTTGTGATAATTCCTGATATTAGATGCTTATTTTGAAAAATATGACCGACATAGAAGTAAACAAGTCAAATATGGAGTAATTAAAATGGTGTCCATTTTTATCATAGCAGTTATATTCGTAATTTTTGCAAATTGATTGCCGGTTATAGGTCGATGTAAAATATTTCCATTTAATATCCACTTTTCAGTAAGTTTCAGAATGTTTTATGGAAAATGGGTAGCTCTCAAGTCCTACGAAAGTTATATAAATTCGATTTTCAAAAAGTGAACAAATTTGATTACTATATGAAAAACTATAAATATATTTTGCGATTAAATCTTAATAATATCGATTTCCTATAGACAAACACTGATCGAATTCATGAGTAATCAAAATTTGAAGTAGTTGATAATTATCAATCTTTCGAGTGTACTTTGATATATTTATTAATTTTATTGTCGATGATTAAATCGAAATCCAATTTCCTTGTCAGTATCTAAACTATTCCTCTTAACTTTTTCCAAAACTTTCCATAATAAAAATAGAACATTTCGCAAATTAAAGCACTCCTATCAGACACGCGATGATTTCATGACAACATCTCCTTCTCTCCCTCTATGCATCCAGCTTTCAGTCAATCAGTCAGTCAGTAAAATCCCAATATCCACATTTATCAATTATATCTCCAGGATCAAATTCAAATCGCTCCTTGCGAGAGAAGAATACCATAATTTGGCTGGCATTGTCTGTTCGATAAAGGCAGATCTCACCTCGATGTGACAGACGCGTGTGTGCGTGCCACACTGCGTGGGCTTCTAATTAGGTATAGAGAACGCGCGAGCTTGGCGCTGGCTTAATTTATGCGAAAATTCGCTCGTCAGAGCCGCCCCGTCGAATTTCCGAGCACGTCACATTGTAGGCGCATTGGAGTTAGGTTCGACATCGCCAAAACCTCCTCGTATAATTTAATTATTCATAGTGCCGAACGATGCGCGCGCGACTCTCACGGTTAGCTGGATAAGGAGATGCGGTAAAACTGTACGCGTAATTTGAGAGAGTGAGAGAGAGGGGGAGAGAGAGAGAGAGTATCTACATAGTGGCAATTTCGTTGAGGACGACGGTTATGCGTTAGCTCCAGTTACGCTGATTAAGTCTGTAGGGCTGGGGCTTGCCAAAATCTGAATAAAGGGCTTGTTTTAAGGAGGGAGCTTTATTTGTTCTAAAAATTAACGCTTGTATATTAGAGGCTTTGCTACTGATTTGGTCATTGGATAAGTAATTTTTTTTTTCTTAAGAAGAAATTTATTAATATTTTATACTAATAGATAATTTATATTCTTTTTTTATAAAATCTCAAATACTTCTCTAATGAGTTAATCGAATACCAATTTATTTGCAATATAAAGCTCAAATGAATACTAAATTATTTACAAAGCCTATGCAGATAATTATACGGTTATTGCACATATCATCGATTACAGCATTATAATAAATGAATTAATTTATAAATACTATTACACGGCTTATAAGCCCATTAAACATTCAAGCAATAAAGCGATTTTACTTTTAAACAAGTCCGCAAACTCCATTTTTCAATTACTATTAACTAACGAAGTTCCTTTCCATCTAGCAAAAGACCAAAGACATTCGACCGTCAAAGGCTTGTTTATTAACTCTAATGCATTTAATTGATTAATATCTTACTTAACTAATAGCAACACTGAATTTTACATTCATCAGAAGAGCAGATTTGTTACCCCCGTCCGCTACATTAATAAACAGAGCATTTGCAATTTTCATTCCGGCCTACATTCTGCCCAGCCAATAATTGATATAACAATAACATCGCGTCCGCGGCGCGCACAACAATCGGTGAATTTCATCGAATATTATAATTGGCCTGGCCAAATTCAGGATGGCGATGTAAACATCACATTAAGATAGCTGTAACTGATAATTTCGAATTGATGTGTCACTCGTCAACAAAGGGCGCACCGTTCGCGAGATTAATTATCCACGAGACGCTTCTCACTTTGGGCTCGTACTAATTAATCGTTGCTGAATATATACTCGCACTGTGAATAATTTAAACTGTGTATAAGTGCGCGTTTGCGATACGTCTTATTTCGAGTCCTGAAAATTTTAAGTGATTTTCATGTTTATATCTTGGGATTTACTCATCGTGCTGAATCCGAAAATAGTTATGGAGTATAGATGAATCACATTGTATATGTTAGTGTGTGTGTGTATGAATGCATTTTAGTAGTAGCCAAGTGTATTGCGAGCTTAATCTATGCCGCCTGTGATGAGTTGAATGTAAATATAGCTGGACATGTATCAATAGAATCTGAATTTGATCAGCTTAGATATAGTAGTTTGACGGATTCGGATTTTAATGCGCGATACGAGCGACAGTTCGACCGCCGACAGTCGTTGGAATCGCCGAGTTCGAGTTATGAATATTAATTTTGTAACGTTCGCGATCGAATTTCTATGAAATAACTGCTAGAATAGCTCGTTTAAATTATCATTAATTTCAAGTATTTATATTTGTTTTGTCTACTATCTTTGAAATGTTACATCTTCCAGACGAAAATTTCGCAGAGAGAGATATTAGTCAACAGCGTTGTATTGCAATGCTTTACTATTAGTTAAATAGTCAACAGCAGCCAGCAGTGAGCTATAGCAATGATTAATCCTCCAAGAGATTAACACTTTAATAACAGCCTGAGAACTTTCTCATTACAAAGTATATGCATAAAATCCCAAGTATAATAATGCCATCTCTTTTAGCTAGATGTAATTAAAAAACATTTCCACCCATCTCTAAAGAAGATTTCCCAAAACAGCTAGCGCACCTCCAGCATCTCAAGCACCCGTAACCTATAAGGCTGTAATCTGATTAAAAGTACTCTGGCCCTCACGACACCAACTCCACGAATTCCTCTACTCCCAGTTTATTCGTTTGCAAATATTTTCCGCTCACCGGTCACGAGGGAAAAGTTCGCTTACGGCAGGACCCCAAATTACCAATACGTATACATACAAGTGCATATACACCTATATATATACATACTACTACGCGCTGCGCCTACTCGATCGCCGCCGTTGCGCGCACTTTCTAAGTTATGAAAGTTATGACGAAAGCAGCCGCGCTCGGCCCTCCTCCTCCCGAGGATACAGACACGTGGGAGTTGGCGCGCTTTCGGCGCTACCGATGTAATTACGGAAATTACTGTGTTTAAGCCTATTGCTGCTGTTGCTGCTGTGACAATGCGCGCTTGCCGAAAGAGAAGCCTTTGATGTCTCTTTCGCCCGAAGGCGCATCGAGCGCGCGGGGTTCGCTGAACTTTGATGACTTTGCTTTTCTTAGGCTCAGCGAGTTCGCTAACTTTTCCATTTGGCTTTATTATTTTTTTTTCTCCGGCGGGTGTAAGGATGCCGCGGGAAGGGTTTTATGAGGAGTAAGTCTTGCTAACTGATAGTGATATCGCATGTTTGTTGGGGAGAACAAATCGTTGAGTGTCGGCTTGTATTACTTGGCAATGAGAGAGTCAAGTTATGTATATAACTTCATACTTTGTTGCATGATGTTTTAAGTTGACCCGTTGCAGCGCTAATCCGACGAAATATTTTGATATTTTATCTTTATAGATTATTCGATGTTTCTAATTTTAAAGATAAGATTTCGAATGATATTTATAGTATTGAAAAAGATGATACTAAATTTAATTAAAAAGCTATTTATTAAATATTCCGCGAATAAAGGTTTATAATTGACGTAATCAACGGTTCAACAACCGTGAAATAAAAATGAAAACGATAAGACTCGTCTAAAAAAATTCGCAGCATCATTTCCTCTCTAATAAATACCTAAACGCAAATCCCCTCATCTAGATTAATAAATTAGATATTCCCCAAATCCATCACTCCAACAAGATAAAACAAATCCACAGCCCGACACTAACGCAGAAACTTTTTCACATATCCCGCAAATCCGGCCCGTAAGATGAAAATTTACGCGCAAAAGGGCCGAATCCCAAGCGCGCAACTCGCCGTGGCACGCAGATCCCAGAGCGCGAGCCTCGCCACACCCAAGCGCAATTATTTGCGCGCGACTGAGATATTAAAATTTTGCCTAGCTCTCGCGCGCGCGCGCCCACGAGCCCATGTAACAGCGCTCAACGACCGCACACAACACGAGCTTCGCGCGCCGCAACGGCACGCATAGTCATCTAACGCAGCCTGCACCGTTGCAGTGTATATCCTACGTAGTCCCTGCGTGATATTCATAGCGCTCGCTTTCGGTTTGCAAATTTTCTGAGCCGCTGCTATTTCTGTGTTACGGTTAATTGCGCGCGATGTGTTCTCGTTGCTCGTGATTTTATTGATTATAGTCGATGATTATGAGCGAGTTTGGGATGATCACGTCGTTTAAACAAATTCGTATTGTTTGTAGCATATACTTTGATTTATGTATTGAATTGTCAACGTTTAGGAATCTGTACTTCCCACAATCGTTTCATCTACCACTCAAACTCTGCGCTCTAATAAGATCACACGGCGAGCGATATCAAGCGGATCTTCCCCTTTGCTCCGATAGAAATCGACAAGAAGTGTCCGCTCGCGCCGATAATACCTCGATCTGCCCTCCCCCTCTCCCCAGCAGACCATCCGCGTCGACGAGACATTATCAGCGTCTTTCGATTACCGGCACGTGTTCTCCACAAAAGAGAGAGTAGGGGGAGAGGAGCTGTTGTTGTTGTATAGATATATATAATATATATTCAGGAAAAGAAGGATTTTCCGGGCGAGACGTTGCCATGGCGACGCGAATAAGATGTGCCGAATTTTTCGCGACATGTGCAAAGACGTTTCGGGCTGGGAGCGACGTGATTGAAAATTGAGAAAAGATTAGAATGGGAAGAGACGAAGGTGGATTTTGGAGAACGTGCGGCTCTCTGTTTTTATTTACAGCTGGTGTATGAATAATTTCGTTTGATCGAGATCTTGATTGCTTATCTTTATTTAATTGACCGTGTGGTTCATGAGAAAGGCATTGAAATACTTTTATTCTTGAGGATATGGCGCTTTGAAGCGCGTAATCTAAATGTAAATTTTATAATCGAGATTATGTTTATCGTGTGAAACTCTCACGCCCCGTAGTCGTATAAACTTGTTTAGTATTTCAGTCACGACTTTTGGCTTTTGAAAATATAAAGTCGATTTGGTGAAAGTATAAACATTAAAATGGAAATTTGACAGACCGACAAGTTCGAACTGTGATTAAGAAATGCTTTTTTATCATTGAAGATTCAAAGTTTATTTGATTCGCCGTAATTGATTTAAAAATTGAAGAAGAATTAATTTTCGTTAATGCACTTTTAGCAAAAATGGTAATTATTTCCTGACAGAGCGTAGTAATTGGCTTTAGTGCTCCTCATATCGATTTATAGGAAAAATTTAAAAGTAGTCCACTTATTAAAATATCCAACGAAATTTCAATGCCCGATCTGAAAATGAACGTTTTATCGTCTGACAGAAATACTTTAAAATTTTATATCTTGCAAGCGATTCTTAAATTAGACTTGAACACGGTAACCTCATTGATTTTCTTATATACACTCTAAGCTCAAAAGGTAAAACGTTTAAAACCTATACATTTTCATCTTTATAAAAGTTCAAAATGTAATTTGATATCATGAAAATATATACATATGTTGAATTAAAAAATTTCTAATAGAAAATAAAAGTAGTATTCTAAAATTGAAATATTTAGCTGTATTATGAATATAAGTAAATATTTACATGGAGTATTTATATTTTTAAACCTCGAAATAATTTTTAAGTATTTTATTACAGTACCTATTCTAAACTTTTATAAAGATTAAAATGTAGGTTTTAAACTTTTTATTTCCAGATTTCGCACATTTGAGTTTACAATGTAGGCCATATATCGTCAAAAAACGAACGGTCCATTACAGTCAGTTTCACGGGAAGGCTGAGGTTGGCGTGAATCGAGCCAAACTGTACGGTGTCATATAAAATTTCCTCGATTCATGAGGCAAATTTCGGCGGCGAAAAGTGCTCCGTGATTTTTGAGTTACCTTGAGAGAAAATTTCGTCACGATGCGGAGAAACTCGAGAGCAAAACGAAGCTGAGTAAAGCTAAACGCGCGACATTCAGCACCGTCTGCAAGAAAAAGAGAGCGAGCCAGTGCGAGAGTCAGCGCTCGGATGGCCAACTTCTGCAGTTCACTTTTGATACCAAAATCGATATCATATAATATCAATGTTAGATAATATCGTGAAAACAAAGGCCCTTTCGACAAAACGGTAAAATATATACTTATATTTTCCTTTTTTTTTTTACATAAAACATAAACTCTGTTTTCGGAAGGTGGTTCTTCTGGGAAGTAAAAAATTAACGTTTTTTCACTTGCATATATGCCGTTAAAATAAACAATTATTTTTTTACTTAAAAGCCTAAACAAATATTCAGGTAAATAAATTCCAGTTCCTGTCATTTCTGCATGGAGATGCTTGTGCCGCTCTGTGCAAGATGGAGATATTTTTTTCCAATATATATTTTTTTTAATTAAATTTTTTTATTTTGTAAATAAAAACATTTACAACTGTTAATCTGTAATTTTCTTCAAGTATTTATCATTACTGTTTGTTTAAGTAATGGCCATTTGAAAACCGTAGCAATTTTTGTAATTCTGACTCTTGTCTTACACCAATTTTTTGGATGCGATTAATATTTTTTTCGCTTTTGAGTACACAACTCTTCCTAATTGCATACACACGCGAGCGCGAAGAAAAAATTCTCTTTGTACCTTATACCTCCGATGCAACATACACGTAGCCCCTGTATCCGCAAGTTAATGCTGATGCCGCGATTAAAGAACGTCGCTTAAGTGCATTGTTATGTACTTAGCACACTTTGCTTTTTAACGGAAATTATATCATCACCACGTCGCAAGGTACTTGAAATATTTATTTATTCTACTTTAAAATTATCTCTTCAACTATTTCTTTAGGGTTTAAAAATATATATATTTATCCATCACTGGTATAGACAAGCCTTTGCAATGTCCGCACGTTATATCCAAATATTACTTACACGTCCCTCGCGCGTTTTTCCAACCAATAAAACATAAGTTAACAAAGTCGACCGTTTTTCAATTTTCGACCATCAGTTTCGCGCAACGGACTCTCCGCGTCCATCCACCCGCGCCCTTCTTTTTTGTTTTATTTGCCCGTCATGCGCTGCCGAAAATCGTTTTGTTTGTCGCCCCCTAGTCTTTTTTCTTGCTCGCGAGCCCGGCGCGAGATACACTTTTTTAGCTCGTTTTATTTTACGATGCGCCATTGCTCGATCCGTCCGCTTTTCATGCCGTCTCTTTGAAGAGGGTTGCACGAGCGCGCTGGCTCAGCGCAGACATGTAGTTATAATGAGTAAATAAAAGGGGGGACTTTGCGCGCGCGAGTGGGGGCTGTTAACGAAATTAGCGTTCGGGAGATGTAAATGTTCATTTATAAGCCGATTTTAGCCCGTCGCGAGCTGGCGGTCTCTTTTTCAACGCTGGCTCAGACAGCAGTTTCAAAGCTTTGAAGATTTTAACGAATTTCATTTTTTGAGAAATATATGCGCAAGCACGGTCGAAACGGTAGATTGAATAGGACACTATTTTGACGAGTAATTTGATGATGCTACCGAGGGGATTGGAATTTAATTTTTAAGAGAAAAAGTATTAATTGTAAAGATAATATTCCTAAATAGAAAATTAAAGAGCTTAAGTTATAACTATCCTAATAAGGTTACCTAATTATTAATATAATTATTAATATTTAATTAGCTCTTAATTTGACTCTATTGAGGGACTAAAATATTTCCATGATTAGGCCTAAATAATTAATTTTCTACTCAGTCTATTGTATAGTTAAGTTAATAATATGCTGAGATAAATTACTTTATTTATATTAATTAATTAACGATTGCACTAGATATAAAAAAACATTTTGCTTAAACTATATTAAACCATTTTGCATGCCCTTATACGTAAGTACTACGTCTCATGAATAGCTTATAAAAATAGAATACAGCTAGTAAAAGTTTACTGTAAGATGCAACATCATCTATGAGTTCTTATCGATTCCTGCCTATTGTATGCAAAACAGCAAGTCTCTACACACCTAGAACATAGAATTGCTTTGGCGCGAGAAAATTTCTATAACATATACATTTTCTCTATTCGGAGTATACACAAGAACTGCGCCTCGAATCGGCAGTTCATAAAAACAAGATTTTCCTTCATACTTCAGACTTTCGAAGCGTTTTTTCGAGACTGCGGGAATCAACGTTCACGATTAATTATCTGTGTAAAATCGTCTTGGGCTTGTAATCGGCGAAAGTGTATCTTTTGATAAGTTTTTTCTGTTTTATAGAATAAGAGCGTCTATAAGTGAATATTTGAAGCGTAAAATAAAGGAAGCTAGAAGAAAAATATTTCAAAAAATTTAAATTCTTTACGTATTAATACAAGACACAATCTTGTTATCATTTTAATGTATATATTACAAATTTTTGTTCGATTAATCACTTATAAGTTATGCGGTCAAAAGACTTTTAATACCTTTTCTAATTTATTATCCGAACAGATTATTGAATCAAGTGTTCGTTGAATATATTCAATAGAGGCGAATTAGAAGAAACGAATTCTTATTTTCAGAATACAAGTTTTAAAAATTATAAGTGTATATAATTTCCGAGTATTAAGAGAACAAATTTTTTTATCAATGAATAGTACTTATTATGCACTGAGAACTGTAATCGCCAATATTTCACTAGCGCTTATTCTGCGTGTTAATTACGGAAATTACTTGCAGAAGGTCAGAATGGTTACGTAAAGTCACGTCTGGTCATTGGTCGCAGTGCTATATTCGCTGTGAAAAATCCTGTGTGAGAGTCCTGCATAAGCGACAACAAAGGTTTATGATATGAGACCCACCTTGCTAATACAATTATTATAATATATACATTGTAGTGTTAATGAGATTTATTCAAAGAAAATGAAAAATTTTATTTTAAGATTATGCTTGACTCTTTTTTAATTGTAAATATCGTGACAATAAAATTGCACCTAGTTTAATATTAAACTCCAATATATGACTTATTGCTTGCATTAAAAGCTTTCATATAGCTTAATCGAAAAACAATTTATTTAAATCGAAATTTATATAATTATTTTTTGTGACCGACAAACGGTATTTTGTACAGTTAGAGTAGTTATTTAATCAACGATATATTTTAACTAGTCTATGCTGTTCAAGGTATCTCTAATCATCCGAGAATTAGCGTCTCGTCTTATTGCCATCCTAAGTAACGGGTGCGTATTTGTCGTATATATAAATCATATAATTTTTCTTGCAAGGCTAAACACAGTGTAAAACAGACAGCTAAACAATCAACATTTATGGATCGTAAATATGTTTTTGTTTACATTGAAAATCTCTTCATTAAGGAACTGCTATAAAACTATTTATAAAGACACTTAAATTTTTTTCACATCCAAAAAGATCTTTTTTTATTAAGATTATAATTTATTTTAATAATCGAATGCATGTGAATATTCACATGAAGAACAGATTATATATAAAAAAAACAGCAACTTTGCAATGAAAGGAACATTTAAAAAAAACAATAAACTTAATTCTACTATTGCATCCACGATGCAGACCGTGAATGAGATCACTACTATAATAATTATTGTAATACAAACTTTTAGTTACTGCGTCGTTCAAACCCATTAAAATCATTGCAAAATCAGGAAATATTTCCTCAGTTGACATTTATTATTCAACAAGTGTTTGGAAACATGATATGTGCAGGTGATGGTTCGAGCGCGCAGCGAAATATTTGAGATTCGTTTTAAACATTTTTTATATTGTAGACATTCCAAACGTTATTATGAGTAAGCAAAAATTTAAGGTAATTGCCAATAAAAAAAAATTAATTTATTCATCTAGATGAGCTTCTCGAGAGGATAACAAAAAAACTAATGAAAAACGTCATTTTTTGTGAGAAACTCTGAAACGATCCGAAAAATTTGTGTTACTGAAGATTTTATAGTTATTCAATAATACGCATAAAAATTAGGATATGGTAGGCTCATTAAAAGTTATTGTTATTTAAATGTACATAAAAAAATTGTATAATTCATTTTTAAATTAACCTTTACAAGACGGGAAATCTACTATAGTGGCTCGTTTTATGGCAGACACTTAACTCACATATAGGATTCCCCGATATTAGATACTAATTTTACGCATTTTCTTCGAGAGATCGATCATCCCCGTCCTTTAAAGGTTAAAATCATTATAAAAATGAGTAAATAATAATTAATTTTAATATTTATTTTTAACCAAAAATCTTTCGGAGCCCCTTGAGCGCCGATGAAATCCGGCCCTACGCCTTTGTACTACCTTTAACCGTACTACTCTATCATCATTCTTTGAATTAAAGAGAATTAAAAAATCATGAATAAAAGATTTATTACTAAGTATATTATTAGTTATGCATATTTCTCATATTTATTTAAGGATTTCCTCCTATATATTTATATTAAATTATAAACTAGAATTTTATATAACTGAAGAATATTTACGATAAAAATATTTAATGATAGTTTTCACATAACCAGTGTTTTATAAATCAGATGTAGTAATATTCTTTTTCCATCATTTTTTTTTTACTTTTTGTATATTAGTACTTCTTCGGTGAATTGATTCATCGGGTATTTATGTATATTGCAGAATATTTTTCCGACGATTTTTCTTGCTTCATTTACCAAGTATAAAAAAACCAACGACATTTACAATTTCACAATTCCCTCGCCGATGCGGCTGATAGACCGCGCCGCATTATTCATTACACATATTATAATTCCTTATTTCAAAATCTACAGATGCTCGTCATACTTATCCCGAATAAAATGACTTCACACTAAAAAAGAAAAAACAATAAAACCACCTACAGTGACTCAACGCACAAACGCTCCATTCAAAGCCGCGCGTCTACGGTAAAAGCCCGCGCTGGGTCTTTCCCAGAGCGTCGTAAAAATTTCGACCCAGGAAAACTTTATACATGATAAAAAGACGAGAGCCGCGGAGAAGCCAGGCCGTCCGACAACCCGCGTAAATAAACCCATTAAGCCTAAATTAAAACGCGCTCCGCAGCGCGGATTTCTCACGTTACTCTCGCGCCGCGATCGCGAAACAATGATAAATCCTTCCCAGGACGCTCTACAGCCGCGGCCTGCGCGCTGGTCACGAGAAAGAAAAAGGCACCAGGTAGACGCGCACGCACATACACACATAGAAATCGCGGGAGATAGACACTCACTTGACTCCATGATACTGGTTAGCGTCTCCTCTGCTGGCCGTGACTGCTCCTACGTCTCTCTCCCTCTCACTCACTGTCTCTCTCTCTCTCTCTCTTGAAATTCCTCACTGTTCACACGCGCTCGCGCGTAAAGAAAGCTGCCGCGGCGCCGGAGAGGACGCGTATATATAAACTTCGGCTCTCTCTCACGGCCTTCCAGCGCGCATCGCTCTCGTTAATTGGCGGCACACGCGCGAGAGCGTGATAAGGCCCGATAAATGCGGCAGCCGAAAATCCCGAGCCGGCTCGTGGTGGGGGGGGAGGTTCGAGATCACACTCGCGTGCGCGCCGATATTCGAGGAAGCGCACTGCCGCTTCCGGCGAAAGCAAGCAGCAGCAGGTTGTCCCGGAACACACGTTCGGCTCGAGCAGAGCTACCTTGGCTGCTTCCGGATGTATCCTTCCGCGCTTGTCTGCTGCTGTATCCTCGCTGTTTTTCCACTTGATCGCGCGCTTTTTTGACAGACGGTAAGGACGCGCCGCGTCCTGGTGTGTATGTATACGCTGCTGGCGAGCGCGAGAGGGGTTATGTGTGTATAGCAGAGGCGAGGATCGACGCGGGACTGTCTGTCTCCTGAGCGAGCGAGCTCGGAGGATGTGGAGACGAAGAGAGGCGAGGCGGCGGCGGAGGTGGCCCCACCGCGCGAGTTGAAAGGCCCGTCGCACACCGACGAGGTATACGCGGAGTGGGATGCTTGCAGAGAGGTGAGGGGCCCCTTTTACGCTCGCGCGCGCGCGCGGGAAGCGGAGAACGTGGTTGTTTATGTGAGCGTGCCTTTTGGTGTGTTGGAGATTGAGGAAAAGAAGTTTGTCTGCGGGATCTGAGGCTGGGAGCGATCCTTTTCTGTGTGGTGATTGAGGAAGGAAGACTGATTTGGGCTTGGCTGCAGCGTTTAAAGACGTAGCTTAATGGATCAAGAGATAGTTAGGTTCGTCTGAGCTCATCTTGAAGGAATCGCAGTTTAGAGATTTGTCTTTTTATGTTGATATCGAATCATACTTAGATGTTTTGATCATTAATTTAATAGACTAATAATAATATATACAGATTATCTTAGCTCTATGCAGCTAGTATTAATTATTCATGTTGGTAAACGTGCCAATTTAAATCTCACATTCCCGATAACAAAAAATTTCTAATCGAATAAAACTCGACATGCTTTTGCAATTAAATATTTTGAAACACTGCAAGGTACGCAGTAGTTTTCAAAATATTAATTAAAAACTTTCAGGAACTGCATGAAAAACAAAAAATTTGGTAAACAACAACTCTCAAGAAAAATCGCAAAAGCTAATTGTAGAATGTAACGAAAATGTTACGCCAGAGTAAAAATTGCAATAACATTGATAACAAAATCTTCCCATCACTGTAAAAACTACTATGATTGCAATCTCCACTCGCGCAATGCATCCAAAAAGGAACTAGGCAATGCAAGCGCAACGCCGCGCCCTAGAGCAATTACAGCTTCAAGCCCGTGCCATGAAAAGTAAAAGCCGCGCGTAAAAGCCTCTCGGAGCATCCATAGACGCTCCGATATTACAATTAAATCCCGCGAACCTATTAGCGTGTAAGGGGCGAGAGTCCAGCCAGGAGTAAAGCCTCTATATAGGAATGTGTATATACGCAAAGTTGGCTTCAACAAACTGCATGTTTTGCATTATAATAATTTTTTGTGAGAAAGCTTTGCGTAAAAGGTTATTGCAAAAAATTACGTTATCTACTGTTTCACAGGGATTTGGTTTTTAAAAGTTATTCTTGGTTAAACATATTATTAAAAATGTTTTAATTCATTTGACTTAAAACTTTTTTCCTGACAATTTTATATTATAATGTATCAAGTTACTAAAACTAGCACTAAAATAAATAAAAAGTAAGACAAATTTTCTATTTTTCCCTCTTATGTTTTTAATATTTCGAAGCAAATATCAGTTCAGTGACATTTTGCGACATTTTTTTTTTAATAAAATAAATTATCTTTGAAGTCTATTAAAGACATGATTCGAGACATTGATTTCATTTTCTTTTTATATTAGATTCTATATGTATTGTCTAAAAATTAGTGTACGTGAATTAGAGGAAAATTATTCGAAAATTTCATATAATTTGCAAACAGCGCAGCTTTTATATAAATTTTACAATTTCAGTCATCATAGTAGACAAAACTGAGCTTGAAAATAAAACTAAAAAAAAAATTTAGCATCCTAACTTTGACTATAAATTACTATACAATTATTGTTATATATGAAAAAAACAATTATACCTTCAAATTTTTACAAGTCCAAAAGTAACATAGTTACATACTTCCAAGAAAATTTGTTTTCCTCTAGATTTTCTATGAAACTACTACAATTACTATGTCGGTATGTGTGCGTGTATTCCTACACTCTCGGACCCTAACAGAGTGGAAAAGCCGCCGCGACCGGTTCAGGATCGTACTTAGCGTCCGCGTCTCCTTCGCCCCAGCCTCGCGCGCAGGCTTTCTTCTATTTACAAACACGTAGAGCGCAGCCTTATATAACCTGCTCTATAGCGTTATGTACAGGAATTCGGCAGCGTTCGCTGTGTAAATTGTGCATTACGTGAACCAAGTTGAATCTATCTATACAGAAATGCTAGACGCCTTTTTTTTCGAGAAGGTGCAGCCAATTTTCTCGGCGCGATCGACAGGTGAATGCGCGAGGGCCGCGTGATTAACGGAGGGCACGACTCGTTATTAAGCAGACCGTGGGCGTCTGCTATCTAGACGTGTTTGCTTTCGAATGCTGTTGCTGGCTTTTTTTCACGATGGGATGCCTGCTTAATGGGCTTCGTGTTTTTCGCGCCTTGAGTCCGAAAGAGAAATGATACTTGGATGCACTGATTATAATTCGATTGATTCGGGGCATTTATTTTTATCGTTTATGAGTTGATTGTGGATGGTATTAGTTTTGTTGATTAGAATTTTTTCGAAAGATTAATCAAGGTGCAAATATTTTAAGTATTTTAAGTAGATAAAATTGTTTATGTAATACTTATCTTAATTAAGATTTCGTAATAAACATAATATTTTATGTAATCTTCGCCATATATTTTTTTTCTGCATACATTTATATTCGTTTTTTTTTAACTACTTTCTTATTAACTACATATATTTTTTTAAGTGATTCATCACAATTTATAGCATTTATAAATGAAGAGGTGAAAAATAAATGAAAACTAAAAAATTTGCTTATGCATTGAGTATGATTCGTGATAATAAAACATTTACGTCGCGTAACATATTTATTTAATGAATCAGATGTATTTGACAGTTTGTGAAAATAATGAATATTGAGACATTATTATCCGATAAAAAACATAAATTTTTTAATTCTCTTTGGCAGGTTTCGATATACTTTCGATACCCTTTTGCTCAACTCACTATTGCTTAACATTACTTAAGAAACAATAAAATTTAACTGGTTGGCCATTGACGCGTGATTTTCAATGTACTATTCCCTTTCAAATAAGACACTTCCATTGTCAGCGTTTAGCCTGTATCCATCAATAAAATAGCTCGGAATATCTATTAGGCCTATTACGGAATAGCAATTGAAATTAAAAACGGTAAGGTGACGTGTAAATCTCCATGCTATTAGAGAATTGTTTTTCTCTCGTAAATAAATTCACGACGACATACTTACTACAATTTAAAAATTAAATAAAAAAAGTGGTTCGCGGATTCTCGATAACAGGAAGGCTCTCACATCAGCCTTTAGCCGCTATCACGCGATCTATTCAAGCATCAGCGCTACTTGTCGAGCGAACCCAAATTGCTTCTTTTACATTTCAATCGTCCGATTTATCAATCCCGCAACGTAATTCTAAGCGCGCATACAAATCCCACTCGTTCGATCCCTAAAAAAAATTCATCAATTATTCCTCTAATTCAATCGCAACTCAACATTTCCCGATTCCAGTTCACCGGCGCAAGAAAGGCCGAGCTTTTGCAAAAGCGAAAGAAAAAAGCCGCCGCGCTACTCGAACCTGCAGACTGCACTGAAATTAACATCGGCGACTCTGCATATCCGCGCTCGTTCCCATTAAAACAGAATCGGCCATTCACGGCTTGGGGAGAGCGATCCTTTTGAAAAAGCGAGAAAAAAAAAGGCCTCGAACCCGGCGAAGGCCGATCGCTTTCCCATAGAAGCCCGAGCGAGGCTCAAGTTTTGCTTGTGGCCCACACAGCCTCTCTGCAGCAGCCGCGCGATGGAAACAAGGCCGCGGGCCGGTCTCGATTAAGCGCACACACGCGAGAGAGAGAGAGCTGGCTATATGAAATTGCCGGCCGCGCTGCAGCAGCTCGCCATTCCGCGATCGCGTACGATTGCCGTTGCGGGCATTTCTCCAGGCTGCGCGATTCTCTTGCGAGTCTATACGCGCCGATGTTATTTTCTAGGGAGAGGATGACTTTTATCGCTGGATCGTGGCGGTATTGAGGAGGGCTTTAATTGCAAGAGAGATGGATTGGATGACGTTGCTGGGTGGGGAGAGAGAGAGGGAAGACGCTGCGCGGAGCTCTTTAGGAGAGCCGCTGAGAGAGTCGAGGATGAGAGATGGGAATATAGCGGACAAGTGTTGTGCGGAGGAGATGGTATGTCTGCCGAGGATGCTTTTGAAATTGATGTTGCGTAGAGATGCGAGCAGCGGCATTTGGCTGTGGAAGGAATTACGTGAATGACGCTGCGTCCTTCGGGCTATGGAGAACGAAGGAAAAAATTCGATTTCAAGGCTCGCTGTTTATTTATACTTTGGTTTTGAAGGATCGAGGAGCTGTGTCCCGCTGTGTATGAAATTTTTACTTTTTATTTTTATCGTGGAGGATTTTTCTTGGTTACTTATTTACTAAGAGTACGTGAATCTAGCTATAAAATTGTGGATTAGTGTATGCATGGTTCATAAAATCAAAAGTAAGAGCAGTTTTACAATTAATAATCGGTTTAGATTTATTGCTAGTTCAAAAATTCGTTTCCTGAACTCATGCAACACGTAGACTAAGATATTTTTTACTTTCATTTATTACGCGAGCACAATACAAGTTTCTACATGCGCACGTAACTAGCGTACAGGTTCAATAAAAAACTTATTGCGCCGATTCTTATAAGATTTTCTAAAACTCATTATAGATTGAGAATCAAAGACGATACCGTTTAAATCAGAAAAAAAAGGAGTGAACGTTTTTTGCTAACCATTGTTCATAGTGAAGACCTTTTAGCAAATCATAACTTTTTGCTGCTTTTAGAAAATATAGATTATCAATAGAGTCTTCGAGATATAGAATTAAAAAGTCAAATAATTATAATACAAGTACTTTTATAAAAGCTTCCCGGATTAATTCGTTTTGCAAACGTTTTTTCGGAGAAATTATGGAAAGCTTAAAACTTAACGTCTGCACAAGTGGAAATTATAAATGTACCGGATGTGCAGATGATAAGTCTATTATCAGTATAAAGATAAAATCCATTTGTAATCTAATGATCGAATAATCGGAAAGTAGCATTACATTTAATGATGACCAAGCTCTCTTTTATCAAAATAAAACGTCAACCAATGGTATGATAAAATATTTTTACAGAAAATAATGTTGATATTAATCTTGCAAAAACGTAATTCCCATATCCTTAACGTTCAAGCAGCTTTTATAATTGTTGATATGCTTTTATAAAAATATCTTTCTGCAATTGACTTTAAACATGAATAATACTTTAATTTATATTTAGAATTACTTATTTAAATATAGGTCATGCTTTTAATGAGATTATTCGATTAAATATTTTTACGTTTATCACGCGCAATTTGTTTCGCTTCATTTCAATACTTCTCAAAAGCCTGCAATAAACAGTTCTGGTATTTTCATCAAGATAAATTAATCCCTACCTGGTATATCAATAGGGGAAAAGTATTATCTGTATCTATCTATGCGCGAACCAGTTACAAGCTGCATATTCACCCGATTGTTCGACAATAAAAAAATTAAAACCCTCCTTAAACGCTCCGGATTGCAACATCACCCCAGATTAACAAAAAAAAAGGCGGAAAACGAAAATTAAAACCCACGTAACATCAACAATCTCATTCGCAACTGAAAAATCATCTCCATTCACATAAAGCCATATAGCCGCAGTAGCAAAGAGTCTGGGAAAAAAACCTCGACATCGTCAAATTACCGGCGCTCACAATCGCCTCCAATCATTCCTACCGCACCAGCGTTCACATCCGCAACGCACAATGTAAACGCGCACACAGAGCCAGTATATATACCTTTCCGAAAAAAGCCGCGTATAAAGCGGCGACGGCGACGCCGGCGGCACTGACTTTTTAGCGCGTATGACTCAACGCTCTATAATAGAGACAGCGAGGTTTCCGCTCAGCGGCGGACTTAGCACTTGCGGGGGAAAAAGCACAAGTAGATGCGCGCTCGGAGAAGGTGTGTGCGCAGGTGCCAAGGTGAGGTGCGCGGGAGAGGAAAAGGTGAAATTCCAAGGTGAGCGCGCGGCTGCGTTCGGCCACGGAACGTTACGGAATTCTATCGCAACTGTATAGAATACGTGGATCTGTAATACGGCTCGGTGTCGCTTCTCTTGGATTTACTTTGAATAGTGATTGCAAGCTTACTTTCTTGGCTGTGCTTTATTTTTGTTTCGCTGCGGATTCTAAGCGTTTTTTCTTTTTTGGATGGATGTTTTTTGCAGATAAAACTGCCATTAATGGCTAATGCGATTTAAGTATTAAATGTGTTTTACTTGGTTTTTAAACTTTAAAACTAGAGTTGCTGCGTTGCTTGTAATTAATTGTAATGCTTCGGGGACCGCTGGTACATTCTGGATTGCGCAAGCTCCAAAGAGCGTAATTTCTGGGGCAGAAATGTGAGCGAATTAGATACACAATAGAAGGTAACTAGAACTGCTAGCTGACCATTTATTGAAAATAAACAACTGGTAAAACTTTATTTCTGCGACGAATATAATGACCTGCAAAGAAATTTTGTTAAACATATAAAAAAAAGTTGAACTATTGTGAATTTCTGTTCTTCGATTGTGATGCAAGTACTTATTGTATAAAACCCAACAGATTTTAATTAAATTACATTCAGTTTGTCTTCAGATTGCGGTTCGTCGAATGCCAAGCTTACAATCTCTCTCGCGAACTCATTAAATTCCAACCGACAATCAAAAAACCCAAATCCCAAGCTCTCAATTAAAACCATCCGAACCAGCGAAAAATCAAAGCGCAATCCGAAAACGCTCGAATGCAAAAAGCTCGCAAGTTCGCGTAGAATAGCCGGCGACACCCGCAAGATTCATCATCCGCAAAAAGCGCTGCTTTCAATTTCCCCCGGCGAGCTCCGCCAGAAAACATCTTAACTTGCTTCGGCTCGCAGAAACAGCTCCAGAAACGCTCGCTCCTCGTTACCGCTCCCCTCGGCTTCACAATATATATATATAAACGCGCTCTCCCGCGAGCTCGCAAACTATAATACTCCCTGCTATCTCTCTTTGTACGCTCTCGCGACTTGCTTTCGCATTGGCGCGCGTACTGCCTTTCTCCGCGAGGCTGCAACCTGACCTTTCTACTTTGGAGCCGCGAGCGAGCGAGCGGCACTATTACCCTTTTTAGGGGGAGCGACGTTCGTTAGGCGAGCAAAAAGTCGCCGCGGAAGACGCTGGAATCGTGTCGCGGTTCTCTACGCTACATTCAATGTCTTTGCCGCGACGAGGCTTTTCTTTCGGGGAGGAGAAACGATGGGCGTTTTCAGAGCGATGCGCCTTTCATTTTTCTGGCTTTTAAAGGTTCTTATGGGGAGTGGGCTTTCTTTGTGCCTGGGTGTAGGGAGATTTTTTTTTGTTTGATTATTCGGATCTGATATTGGGTTGTAGCAGTAAAAGTCGAAAGCGGGATTGATTTCGCGAGTGCTTAATTATATAAGGAGTGCGAGTTTTTTTTCTTGGATTTTAATAATTGAGGTTGAGGGAAATAATAATTATGCGCGCACTAATATTTACGGGAATATAATAAAGTGTTTCTTGAAAAGATTAAAGATTAGGTTTTAAATATCTTTTTACTTCCAGATTTCTCACTTTTGAGTTTAGAGTATATACTGAAGCTCTTTTCGTCTCGTTTTATGATCTATTTCTCTGATTTCTATAATATTAAAACATAAGAATGTTATTGTTGATAAATGAAACATCATTTTTAAAGAAAATTTTTGACATTAAATCGGTCATATATACTGAAAAAAGAAAGATCCATTTGACAAAATTGAAGGTACTGCTTTTTATTTTTAGGTGCCAGAAATTGATCCTCAAAGCCCAGCTGAGATCCCTTTCGTGTGCACTATGACCGCTCCTTGTTAGTCAAGCTTAGTTTGACTACATGTATATATACATGCATATATGCAGCGATCGAAAAATGAGAACATGAATAAATCCCGCGCGAATAGAAATAACCTTATTTCAGATTTTGTTATGGTAGAATTTTGAAATTTTTAATTTAAATAGTTTGAGCCGAGAAATTATTTTGCAATATCATCAAAATCCGCGTTTCGAAGACGGAGTAAATTTCTTGTTTGTTGTAATTATTTAAACGAGCAAAAAAGTCTAGTATATTTCCTTTTCTATTAATCATTTATTATATATATAACTTTCATTTCTTCAGTTTCAGTATATATACATATATATATATTTTTTTTAGTCGGCTGTATGTATTGCAGTGAGGATCAGTTATCTATCTAAGTCATATGCACACACTAATAATACATTTATATATATGGCATATGGTATTATTAGTAAACGATATCAAGTAATCCAAACGGAAAAAACATCTTTAAATTTTAATATAAAAAAATATCATTAATAATTATTTGATAATAATCATTTGATTGATAATAATTGATAAGTTTATTTCCACCCAGTGTATTTATAAAAAAATAATAAAAAAATCATCTTATTTGCACTGAGCAAATAATAAATTAGATTACTCCTAAAGTTTGAAAACGTAAACTTTTGACATTTTCTGAATTGAGCAAAATCTCTCCCGATTTAGTCAGAGAGTGCATTAAACTTCTAGGAATATTTAACGGCATCGATATCCCTATCCAACTTAACGGACTATCGAGCATTAAATGCATTTTGCATTCATCTACTTATAATATCCAATAATTTCGCTCATTAAATTTCAAATGGCTCCAAGTGTTGTTAAGTCAACTGCTACAGTCGAGTATTGGTCTAGATTTTCAACGAGTATATTTAAATCTTGCGAATCATATTGCCGTGAATAAGAGCAATAACGTATTCACTTTTATAAAGGCAAATCCACTACTTACTTTCAGTATTTTCAAAATTATAAAAAGGCTAATGGCTTTTTAAAGTAGACGAAAGCTTAATGTGAAAAGTATTCCACATATAACATACTCGAAATGTAAGCTCAAGTTAGCGGAGAATTTTTTTAATATTACAGAAATGTAAGTCTCGTTTTCCCCGAGGAGTCGCGATAAAGTGCGAGTAAAGAAAATCAGAGAGAGAAAGAAAATATAAATCGTAAAGTTTGAAGCAAATGAGGTATTAAAAATTCTGTTAAAGCAACGGATTTGATAAATATAGTACTTTACTGACACTTCGCAGGCAGAAAATAAGCTTTTGATATATTATTTGCAAACTTAAAAATGTATAAAAATTTTAAGAAAACTTTGTGTCTTGTAAGTATAGATTTTTGATTTTTGAATGTAGGTCACGATAAATATAACATTTTATTGATATTTTTATAATTATTTTCTGTTTAACTTGCAACGATGTATGCGATATTGACAGTATCTACATTTGGTTTTATGTCATTTCAATAAATTGAAAAGTATATCTTCTTGTTTGTTTTTATGAACTGCAGAAAATCATTTTAGAATTCCAGTTTTATTGGAAAAGTAATTCCTTTTACATACCAAGTTATTGTATACGAAGCATTTTGTTTTGTATTTTAAAAAACAAATCTATTATGCATATTGATTTATAAACAGCTACACAAGTCTAATTATGCATGTTTTTGCTTTTCATTAATGAAAAATAAGAATCTCTTGGTATTTTATTTCTGAACGGTCAGTATTATTATTTTACTCTTAATTAAAAATATTCATAAAGTATAAGCATGAATTTTTACATTTTAATTAATAAAGCCACTAACTATCGAGATTGAAACAAAAGCAAAAAATATTTCTACTTATTACCTATTGTCTTAAACATACCCTCATAACTCAAATCATAAAACTTCTTTACAAACCAACCCACACAAAAGCTAATGCACTCATTTGATGTGTACACACAAAGCTCAGCAAACGACAAAAGCCCCAATTCATCATAAACTATATACTTTCTTCGCGCCTCGTCGCGACGCGCATGACGCGGCATCAATATACGAAAACACATCAATCAATCGTAAAATTTCATTTTTCCACCCAGCCTTAAACTTTCCCTCCACATCGTAAACTTATATGCATAAGCGGTCGCAGTTTATCAATACAGTTCGCATTGTTGGCGGTAAAAAAGAAAAGGAGCACGCGAGAAAATAACCTGCTCAGTCTAATATACATACGCTTACGTACACTTATACACGTCGATACCTAAACGAATCACTTCAGCATCAGGGGACAGCTTTCGGCGATGTAGCCAGCTCACGTATAATACCGTTGCTCGGACTTGGGCTTGTTTTATTATCCGCTGGCTCTCTGGCTGCCGCCTGCGTATTTATTATTCCCGGCGCTTTTCCCTTCTCTTTCGAGCGGGCGTTATTATACCTACGCGCCTTACGGGATATTTCGCCCGGCGCTCCTGCGTCTTTCGCTGCGCGCGGCTGTATATAAGAGAGGTTTTAGCGGAGCTGCGCGCGCCTTTTCCCATCGGACGATTATCACACTGTGTATATACTATTTTTGTATGGGGCAAGCAGCTGGCTTTCTGATTTATTAAAGGGCTCGGTTGGACTATCGACTTTTTCCGATTCTTATCAAGATGAATTCATTGATCTTAGCGGCATTGTAGGATTGTAGTGCGTACTTTATTCATGAGTATTGTAAATTACTTTAGTAATGATAGCCTATGATTGTGGGAGTAATTAATATGAAAAATTTTTTGAAAAGGTTTTTACTTTTTTTATTCTGGGCAAGTCATTTGTTGTTTTAGGTATAGTCTTTAAAACACATTTATATCGCTCTACTGAATGCAAATTGATTTCCCAATAGGGATTGCAATCTGATGAATTGTGAAATTGCGATTAATGCATCCCGAAATCGAAATATTCAAAACACTGGAATTACAGGCGTTGATCCCTTTAATGAACGTCAATGTAAAAGCTGCACCAGTCGGATACTGATTCGCAGAATTTTTATTCAAGTAAAATATCATTTTTATAGGTGACCGCCAGACAGACTATTGTAATGAATTCAATTTGAATAACTTATAATTTTGTCGTGTTAAATAATTAAATTAATTTAGCATTGCGAGCATTTAAAAATTCAAATAACTACTTTTTATTCAGGCGAATATTTATTTTTAATCACTTGACTTTTCAATGCAGTCATATATTAAAGAAGCATAGATTTACCATGATGACCCCCAGAAATTGCAGTACCTCATTACATTGCAAATAAATGATTCTACTTATTCGAGAAACAAAGCCATTTTATAGTTAGAGGTATTCGTTCTAGAAATTCTGCTATTTCGTTCTCCGTGCACTTTTCTACTTTTATCTCTTACAAATACCCCGGTGTTACTGCAGAAGTGGCCTTTAGCGTTTCGTAATTTTAAGTCGCGATTGCCTAGCTTCAGTTTAATTGGCAAGATGATAAGTTCGCTTCGTTTTATAACTGTAAATGGGCAAATGAGCACAGCGATGTGGTATCGATCTATTTCTCTTGCGTTGAGGAAGCTAATGAAAATTACTGTTATCTCGACTACAATGAAGAAGTATTTCTCGCGATGTACTTTTTGAAATTGTACATGTATAGTACATGTATAGTTCATGTATAGCAGAAATATATATATGATTTTGCTAAACCATATAGACTTTTGCCACAAACAAGTTTTTATTGTTAAATTCTATCATTAAATAACATATTTTTTTCAATAAAAAAATGCAATTACTATTGTAATCAAAAGCTCAAAACTATTATTCGTAGTACTGTACAATGTTCTTGAAGTAATCTGTTGACTATTCTTTGAATCAGTAGTAATATACCGTTAGTCGTCTGACTACAACTTGGAATCGTTCTACTGGTTCTAAACTCATATGTACATATCTTCGTACTATTTGACCCGCAGTCACATCGCTTCTACGAGTCAGCTCAGTTAGCTCTAAGACTAGTAAAATCAGAATCGCAAACTAATTTTAGCTTTAATCACCAGAGAAATTCAAAACTTAAAAGTCTTTTTTACTTAATTAGAATAGTGTAAAAAAATTCAAGAGTTGATTTTTTTTAATAAACATGCAATTAAAAAAAATTATATGTTAAAATCGATTTTACCTGTAATTATAAATATCTCTTTAAAATTTGAATCATAAACATCAGGTTTTAAAAATTTTTTCCTTGAACCGTTGAAGTATGAAACTTTTTTATACGTTCAGCCCTGAAAAAAATGGTGTTTAAAAGTATAAAAAAATACAACCTCTTACAGCCTATTTATAATAAATGTAGTGCTATAATTTTTCAAGTACTTTTTTTTTGTCAAAAGTTTGGGGTCATGCTCTTTCAAGTAAAACGAAAATCAGCTTGCAGCATTAATCTTACCATTCAATTTGAGAAATCGAAGGTCTGTGTCCAGTCACCTTAAACTTTATTTTTTTCAACAAAAAAATATAAAAAAATGTTTTTCTATTAACTTTGCAATCCCAAGCAACTAGTGCATACTTTTATCAACATCACTAAAAAACTTCTATAATGGTTTCAACCTCAAAATTAAGAAATTTTCAAAAAAAACTTAGCAAAACTAGTACCATCAAAACCAGCTCACCACGACAACACACCCGCGCTCCCAGATCCAAACAAAACTGCTCGTCGTCGTGCGGGAAACCGTCCGATCGAATCAATCCCCCGTCGTATCGCTAACAAATTAGCTGAATCGCGGGGCTTTGAAAAGCAGCTTTCCCTACATGTGTGCGCGCGCTTAGCACTATACTTCTTTTTGGGCGCCAGTCACTATGACGACGAGGAGTTCGACAACCGCGACAGCTCGTGCACACTGTATACATACGGCAGGGCTCTGTTGCGCGGCTCCTTCCGCGTTTGTCCATGCAAAAAAGAAGCGCTGGGCCGGAGTATGTGGATTAAGGCTGAGGCGAGTTCGCGTGCATGCAAGGGAATGTTGAGGTATAAAAACTCGAGGGGTTTACGGGGCTGATAATGTGCTTTGCTGGGGAAATATTTAGGGATCGAGGTGAATTTTTAGCATGAGCAAATTGGGTCGGTTGTAAGGAGGTGCGATGTTTAAATATTGAGATGTTGTTGGGGATTACGATAGAGAGAAAAATACTTTACAACGCTTTTTAGTTTTATTGTGTGATTGTAAGCTTATCGATTACTATATTTTCTAATGAAGCTAAGTGTGGTTGCAAGAGTTTTAATAATTTATTTGTTAATACTAGATTATAGTATTATATTTTCCAGAAATTATTATTTTTTTTTAGATCAGTACAATCTTTTGAAATTATCTAAAATCGTAATTTTAAATTACAACTTTCTATTTAACATCAGAATCCATTGATCTGCTATGAAAATTGTAGCAAACGTCTAATTTGTAGCATGCAATTACAGTATAGCAAATTAGCATTATGCATAGTAGAAGGTATCAATAACACACATTAATTTAAAAACTACACTTTCACGTGTAAAGTTATGAATAATGGATTGATTCTTGTTCGTGCAGACATTAGAAAAAAAATAAGTAAAATGTAGTTTTCTATAATACGATAAAATATAAATAACTTAATACTAAATATCGACACTTGAAAATATAAAATTAGTCATAATTTTTAAAATAAAGTGCGAAATTTCATATTCTGTAAATAATAATGTATTATAATTTATATTCAAAATGTCTTATATCTGTGAAAGTGCATTCGTGAATGATATGTTACGATGATCCCATTCACACTTCTTATCCTCGCCTTCACAATTCCGTAAAATTTAAACGGCAAAAGTTAACAGTTTCATTCTTCTGCTTATTACACGTGTTATTCTACATACCGAAAAATCGCTAGTGATTAAGAAAAATACCGCAGTTGACTCACAAGCACTAAAGTGGTATAATTTAACATTAGTTTAAGATAAAAAGGCCATTATCGCTGTTAAGACTCTACAATACCATTAATTGCTTCTTTAAAACCAATTTCCGTGAGCTCCCACTTCCGGCCAGTCACATTCGATACGAAACCACGATCAACTTTTGCATTATTGCCCAAATGCAAAATATTAACTATTTGCCCAATCATTAGTATTATCCCTAAGAAAAGCCAGTTGCGAAAATTTCAGCCCGCAAACAATAACCAAGCTCGTCTTACAATCAGCGTCGCATTGAAAATTAAAATCCGGCCTTCACAAAGTATATCAGTAGCCTTAAACTAACCAGCCGAGCAACTTTACGCTAAGACCAAGCGAAATCCTGAGGGTCCGCGTTCTTCCAGACACCAGCTCGACTCTGCATAATCTCAGCGCTTATTATATTTCCCAGCTGCATGCAAATCCCACTGCGGGTTAGGCGCGATTTTTCTCCAACTCTGCGCGCTCGTTTAACTGTATCGGACCTAAGCGCTGCGTAGGTACTTATCCATTCCTCGGACGCAGCCGAGCGAAAAAGCCGGCTGGAGACAGTAGCCGCTAATTGCGGATGTGCCTAAGTGAAGAAATTTTCCGGATTGTTGACGCCGTTGTTAGTCGAGGTAGACGAACGCGGGGTTTTGGGAAACGATGATAGTTTGGCTTTCGGTGGAACAGGTTTTATTTTCGGAATTTATAAATAGCGCGCGGTAATGGCCGGCTAGATTGATATCTTGGACGCGCTTGTTTTTCACTGGCTTATCTGCCGGCTGGGTATATCGAAATTTTTTCGACTTTTTTTATTCTACAGTTACTTCGTGATATGAATGTCCCGAGCTTGATCAGAGGAGAATCCATCTGCTGTGTTTATGATAGTGAAACGCACTTTATTTAAATTAAACTTTTTTATCACTATTAATTCAGAAAAAATTCCTGTGGTAGGGAAGCGTGAACAGATGTTTTACGCTTGCTTGATATACATTGTATGAATGAAATGAATTGAAAAAACTACTTTGTCAGAATTTGTTCTTTAAAATGTTGATATTAATTATTCTTATCGCTGTATTTTTCTCTTTATTGTTTCTTTTTTTATACTTGTCCGACCAATTTCCCTGAACTTGCAAAGCTACTTGTGCAAATTGCTACTCTAGATAACTACATTCAAGTAGGTTAGCGGGTATAAGGATTGGCCTTTCGAACTCGACTATTGAAAGTGTATAGGTCAATTTTATCTTTATCGCTGTTTTTTAAATAACGAGACTGTTAAACTTAAGTGGCCTGTTTTCACTAAATAGTTTTTTTTTTCTTATTGAATTTTTTAAAATATAACTATTCTATATCAATTCATTGAGAAGTAAATAGTTTTATACTTTACAATCAACTTTTAATACTTATTTATTAATAGGTATGAATCAACCTTTGAAAAAAATCAATCTTTTTCTTATTTTGTGATTTCAAACAAAGATATTCAAGTAGAGGGCCTCTCTCATTAATTTCTACTCGAAGTTTCATTGTATTGGAAGCTATCATTAAAATGGAAAAGATAACATCCAAACCACCTACACCTTTTTTCAAAGAGCGATCAAATCACCTGCGCGCCGATACTTTAAGCACAAAAAACTTCTCTTAATAACATTATTGATCAACAACGCGTGGGCACTAAAAAACTATATTACAATATTGCGCATAACATATATTTCTAAACCATCTACATAAAAACTCTTCATACAGAATTTCATCACATTTTATCACATCCTATTTTCACATCACCGCGTCCCCACCTGGCCTCCCGACACTAAAACCCTAACGCCCTAAAACTAAAAAATAAAAAAACAATCACCTTTGCAAACAGCAGCTCACAAAACAGCAACCGCACCAATGCACCTCCTCGCCAAACTCCAAAGCACTGACAAAAAATCCTCTTCAACTCCACACTATACAAGCCAGCCGAAACTTCACTTCCCGCGCTTCAGCCTCGTGGTGCGCGAAACTCTCGAAGCCTTAATCTCTGAAACTTGAAGCAACCGACATTCGCGCGGAATCCGAGCGTTCCCCAGGCTCTCTCTGAGCACCGGCAAGAAAACTACTCTGCGGCAGAGTGAGGAGAGCGGCGCGCCTATAGACGGCTCGCACCTGACTGCAGGCCTACTCTCACCGGCGCGATCTTATGCACGGGGCCCCTTTGCCGGTCCGTAACACACTTACGAAATCGACGAGTCGACGGCTATGTATATATCGGCTCGCGCGAGCGTATACACGTCCGCGTGGACTCTGGGTAGGTATATATACGTGAACGACGCCGGCGATTGAGGTCGGTGCCACCGCCGCCGCCGCAGTCGTGTCCGTTTCTGTGGCTCTCTCGTAAAAGGTGCGAGTCGCCGCTGCTCCGAGCGCCAGGGGAATCGATTTGCCCTGGACACACGAGGGTATATAAGCGGCCATGGGGTGTCGTTGTTTTGCTGATGACAGAGGCTTTGTTTTCGTTGTGAGGGTGGGAGACAGGTGCAGGAAAGAGGTGGGATCGGTAGTTGATGGCTGGGCTTGTGCCGATTGTTTGCTGCTTGACGGGGATTGGAGTGAGAGATGATGACTTTGAGGATCGGGAGCGGGACTTTCTTTTGGTGCTGGTGCGCTTCGCGGAGATTGGAGGTGTGGGGTTTTGGAGAACGGATTTTATCTGAGATTGGGGCTGTATTCTGTAAATTGTTGTGATATTGTTATTAAATAAATTTTTTTAGCGATTTAGTTATGAAGAAAGAGTCTTAATAAAAATCGGACTTTTCTGAAACGTACTTAATAGTAGTTTTTTTTTTAATTTGTATAAAGATATTTTCTAGTTACTCTTAATTTTTTATGAGATTTAAAATACGGATATAGAATAAGTTTTGTAATTAAATTGTGGAATAATGAAAGTATAGCCGTATTATCCAATAAACTTTCTTGACATGCTTTTATCACGAGTAACATATTATTTATGAAATAATTCTTTGGTACTTTCAAAATTTTTATTCGAGAATCTTTTTGTACCTTTTAATAAACGATTGAACTGTAAACAACTTTTTCGTGCATTAGTATTCTAAATATAATTCGTTTTTAAAAAATTTATATTTGAATTTTTAAAATATATAAATAAGTACATAAAATGGAAAACGTTAATAATTTTATAATTTATTTAAATTTGTAACTCTTTATATAGTGCATAATCAACTTTTTATAAGCTATACTTAAGTCTCTCACTCTCACCAAGTAATTAATGTATCCATACATACCTTTCCACTACGGGACTAATACTTCCATCAACTGCTGCAGGGGGTCGCTCGAATCAGTACAGTTTCTGTCACAGTTTGAATCGATATTTTACTCATATGATAATGCACTGATGGTAAACTATCGTTCTATATCCCATATTTAAAAAGAATATAATTTCAATAATTTACAGTGACGTGTATGCAAATAAATACAATAAAACTTAAGAAAAAGTGTTTAATACATTTTATATGAGTAAAGTAAGATACTTTAAAATTTTTTTAAATTTTGCAGTCAACTTTACATAGTATGTATAGACTAGTTCAGAGAAAGAACTATAGTTTAGTTTCTTTGATAAATATTAAAATTTTGTTGTGGGTGGTTCGAAACGTTTTTAAACAAATTTTCATTTTAATAAGGATATAATAATTTAAAATACTTCTGTTTTTAAAAATAATTTACTCTAAGTAAATCTAAAAGTTCTCTTCGACATATCCGTAATTTGTAGTTTTCCACTAATTTACTATCTTAAAGTAAATTCAACATGTTTATTTTTTGACTGAATTAATAAAATGTAAAAAATCACTTTTTACTACCCAATCTATGGATTTAATATTATATCAAAATAACTTATCATCACAGAATCATTTAAAAATTTTCATTAAATTTACGTTTTTATAAGACTCTTGAAAAACATCTTGTAAAGAACGAAATAAATTTCCTACATAATAAATGGCATCTTGAATAATCTATAATCAATTTCAACCGCTCAGAATAAATAATATTATCAATCAATATAAAAAATACGTTTTCTATAATCTCAATGCTAAGCGTTATTTTTACAAGTTAATCAATATGTTTAGGGTCGTCAAAAGTTATAATTAAACCGATTTTTTTATATTTGCGTTTTCTCAGCGAAACGCGTGAAAAAGGCTAAAGCATGCGCAGAGACCGAAAGTCCGAGGAGCGCATGTGCAAAAATTCAACCATCAGCATCATAACTGCTCGGGAGAGCGCGGGAGACGAAAGATTAATTAAGGAGACGACGTGGACTCGATTAGTCAATCTGTGCGCGAATACATAAAAAAAAAATATCGAGGATAAAAAAAAGTGAATACAGTGGGTTGAAATAAAACGTCGTTTGCAGCTTGTGATAAGAAAGTTTAGTGGGGTTTTGACTCGAGCGTTTTGACAGCCAAGAGCCACCATGTCGTTTTTTGCCTGTTGCTTTCGAAGAGTGAGTTCTTAGACTATTATTTATTGTGGTTTGATAATTTTTTAATTTTGAACTTTTTTCTATCTTGCGGTAATTGTTGCGGAGTGTGTAAATATTAAGCATACTGTAAAACTTGTATTGTAAAAATAATGAAAAAATACAGCATTTTGTAAAAATACCAATTATACGATTTTTTTTCCGTGCATTTCAAATAAATTCTAGCCGAATGTGGTATTTTTAAAACATCAAAGTTTCATGAAATTGAATTAAGTAAAAACTCAGGTATCTACAAATTACACTTAATATTTTTATCTTTAAAAAAGAATTAGCAAAAGTGAGACCTATATAGTTTGCATCTGCTTTATTTTTGTTTTATCATGTTTGTATGGCAGTTTCGATGTTGCATAAGGGAAGATTTGAAAAGTTATTATTTCTAATCATCCTACTTCTTCTATTTTAAAAATTTTGAATACTTGTGATATTACCTTAATCGTTTATTATTTGATATTTACAGTAAATTCCCATTATCTTAAGATCTTTAAACTTACATACTTCAACCTCCCTTATTTTCTACTTTCGAAATTTATTTAATTCAAGTAACTTGAAATATATATCTATCATATGGATGATATCGATTTTACAATATTATATTAAAAGTATGTTGTATATTATGAATAAATATACGTATATTTACAATCAACAAGTACAATATTTACACAGCTTATGTAAAATTTTAATATCATTTAAATCTCTTCCAATAATAATCTGAAAATCACTAGCCAGAACATAACTTTGATTTCTTACATACCATCGAAAAAACTCATCCATCCATAAAAAAAAAAGGCAAAACCTTCCCATCCCAGCATAAGGTAATCCAACCCCCGAACCACCGAAGCATTCCAGAGTCCCGAAATGAAGTCTCCGCGGAAGCGCGCCGATATATCGAACATGCCAGTAGGCTAAACGCGCGTCGTCGGCACGCGGCTTTCAGATCACACACGCGTGTCAATTATCATCCTTGGCTCTCAAGGATGAGGCCGCTCGGCACGAAAATTTCCTCGTGCCGCGCGGCCACATAAGGCGAGAAAGCACACCCCTGTTGCTGAGCTGGCAAAATTGCCGTGAATGCAAAACCTCGTCAAGGTGTTTATATAAACATAAAACGAAGCCCCTTCCGTGTATGTGTGTGTATTCGCATAGAGGTGGAGAAGCGAGAGAGAGAGATATGCAGTGGTGTGCTGGTGCTGCCAGCGGCTATGGAATCTCTGTCTCTCTCCCTCTCGCGCGGTTAGGGTGAATGGATAAATTTTCCGCTACTTAGCAGATTTCATGCCCGAGTGTCAAAGGCACCGACGGCCTTGCTCCAATCAGAGCCTGTGTTATTAATAGAGAAAGAGAGGGAGAGATAGAGCGGATGTCGCATGGATACACATGTATGGGTGCATGTGTGTATGTGTGTTTTGAAAAGAGACTAATACTAGTGTACTGCTGGCCGTGGCGCTTTTTTTCATTTCATGTCTTTTGGAGTGTCGGCTTTTTTTTTATTTTCTCTGTTTCTACGGGGCTGCGCTTCTCTTTTGCCATCTTCGTTGTTGCGATGCTGTTGGAAAAATTTGTTATGCCGCGGGGTAGTCGAACATTATTTGACTATGCTTTTTATGCAAAGTTGACTGACAACTCATGGAAAATGTACTCATTTCGTGTTAATATTAATAATTAAAGTATACATCGATTGAAGGAATTTGAATATTCTGAAATAGTTCTGAAATAGAAAAACTGCCTAACTGAGATTGAGCGATACCTGAATAAAAAAATGGGCCCTAATTATGGCCTGATAAACCTTTAAAAAAAATACTCAAATTTAGATGTAATCTGATACACTCTAATTACCATTAAAGTCAAACCAAATATCAACCTCCTAAATAACACTAAACTTGTCATCAGTCTAATCCAGGCTGATTCCCAGTCTCCAATTAAGACCTAACAAAAACCTACCAAAACATTCCACCAAAAAAAAAAAAACTCAACCCCACCCCCTTAATTCCAGCGCAACAGACGCTCGGAGAGCAGTCACATGCTGCGCGAGCCGCCCGAAATCTCCTGGGAAAACACCTTAGGCGCACCTAACGGCGTGCCCTTCGACGAGGCTACCAAGGACTTGCTCCGTGGCTGTCTCGACGTCAAGATGCCCACCCCCACGACCCTCACCGAGATCATCAAGCGCAGCGAGGGCTTCCCTGCGGCCTTTCCCGTCAGCAGCGTGCGCTGCTGCGCCCTCAGGGACCGGGGCATCGGCATGGACACTCTCGAGGTCTGTCTGAGCTTATGTCTCACCTATGTGTATCCGTAGCTTTCTATACACGTGCGGGAGGGTGCGGGAGCTGGGCTAGCGTAACACCGATCGATAAACAAATATTATAGTCTGGCCGCTGCCGCGCGCTGGTTTATATAGTTTTTAGAGAATTGCGGGAGGCAGCTAGCGCGACAGATAGATCGGTGGGTTATCAATGCTGCCAGTGCGGGGGCGGAGGCGCGAGAATTGGCTATTGGGCTTCGATACTCGCTAAGGATTATCGAAAATTTCGCCGTTTTCTTTTTTATCGCGGTCCGCGTTCTCTCGTGTAGATTGACGTATGTCGCGCAATCGCGATCTTTCGATAAATCAATTGTCATAATGAATTAATAAAGAGCGGCGAAACAAACGTTTTTCAACTCTTAAGCTTAATTCCCTTGCTACGGAGAAAAAAGTGTGAGCTGCAGCCATAAAAATGTATAAAGAAAATTAGTACATTATTCGTACCTGCTCATTACTGCGTAGTCATCATACGATCCATCACTCGCAATCGCATTGTGCCCATTGTAGCTGAACGCCAACTCGGTCTACCCGCTGATCCACGAGGCCAGCCTGCCCCTCATCGCCGGCTGGCTTAAATACAAGCGGGTCTACGGTAGCGCCCAGGAGCGCACGCTTTACAGGGACATGAGCCTCACCCAGTTCGTCCAGCGGCTGCTCGACAAGCGGGCCCTGCAGTTCTATGGTACGGACGACAGGTACTCGCTGCTCAACGGCAAGAGCGGGTCTGGTGGCTGGGAGAACGTCGGTACGGAGCGGGAGAAGGAGCCGTTGGTGAGTGCTCGATCGTTGTTTGTTGGTGATATTTTTTTTTTTTAAATTGTTTGGGGTTTAGATGGGGAAGTGTTAACGTACGTGAAGGGAAACGTAATGCGACGTTCACTAAGATGTATCGTTCGAAAATACGGAATTGATAAGCAATTTCAAACAAAAATTATGGTTCATACTGATGTTTTCATATTATTATTAATTATTTGCCAATATAAACTATTTTCTAATATATTATAAATTTTCGTGTACTACTTTTAATTGTTATACGATTCTCCACGTTTTCGAATGCGTTTTTGTACGTGACAATGTCCCGTCTTACTCCAAACATACGAAATTGCACGGAAACGTATAGGATTACTTCTTACTACCTACGAAAATGTAACATTGTTATTTAAATTCGGATAGTAACTTTTTTAACATTTAAGTCTTACATACGCAACCTCATAACAAACTACTGTGCCCATGCGGTTGTTTGCTCATTTTCATTAAGTAAAAGTTATAAGTTTATAAGGTAGAAAATGGCCAAAAAGATAGCCACTTCACAATCTAGAAATGTTTAAAATGATAAAATCTCTACCAAAACAGTCTCCATTTTAATATTGAATAAATAATTACCTATAACTATACTATACCTTATTGGTTACGGATAGGATCGGATAAATTAATTCTAAACAAATCAGTCCAATGAATAAAATATTAATTTCTTGTTTTGTTTTTTATTCGCACTAGATTTTAACTTAACGAAGTAAAAAGTAGATAAAATATTTACAATTAATAGTTTATATTTACGTAAAACACATTGCATCTAATAACAGCTAAAAAGAAACAAGTTCAGCGCAAACTTACACAGATTTTTCCCAAGACAAAGTCAAGTAACCTCATCCAATACAAATTCCTTGAATAATCAGCCTGTCACTGCATCTTCTCACAGAGAGCGAGAGGCATATAAGCACGCACAAACTATAAACGAGCTTCTCGATCCTCAAATTACCTCCTTGTGTATGTGTCTTTGTTCTCGCAAGGTCTTAGCCTCCTGCCTGTCCTACGACGAGATGAAGCTATCAGCTACAATAATCGTCTCCTCGCACACGGAATTCATCAATGACGGCTCACGGGAGAACAGAGGCGTCGTCTGCGACGATCCGGACTCCATCCAGCCTCGTGGCGTCATAATGGGCGTCGTGGGAACGAGGTCGGTAAACTCTCCGATGCGTATGCCAAGCTCGTTACTTCTGCCATACGCCCCGTAGAATCGGCCGTTTAATTGGCTCTTTGCTTACTTTTCTCCGAGAGAAATATAATGATTTTTTCCTTGGGAGACGAGCGAAAAGTTTGTTGTGAATGAGAGAAGGATTTATAAAGTAATCGGATTTTTTCTGTAGGTTCGAGAAATCAAGAGTCATGGAGTATCAGGATATACTTATTACGCATTTGCAGAACAACATGGATAATGGGTAAGTTTACGCTTTGTGTCCCGTCTTCTATAAACTGATAATGATTCACATTAGCGCAGTGTAATACCATTTATAATGTTTTAACTGCCGAGAATATTAAACGCGCGAAAATTGCAGTATGCTTATAAAGTAGATAATGTATTTTGATTATAGTTTGTGTTCATGAAATATTTTCTGATACGAGAAAATTTTCAAACTTTACGTGATTTCAGTGTTGCTATTACTAAACAGTCATGCTAAATTTCACATCAATCCATGGTCTACATTTTGAGATGAACTTACTCGTTCAAAATTATCTCATATTGGGTTATTGGGTTTCTTTTTCGATAGTAGTTTATCTGTAAATTTGTAAAATTAATGAACTTTGATCGAATATACGTAATATCGAGAAACTAAATGTAAACCTTTTAGAAATTCAACGTGATAATTTATTAATGGCAATACTACGTTTATGCAAAATTTTAGTTTTTTCGATTCAGTACAGTTAATATTCAATTTCATTAATACAAGCTATATATATATATTAGAATTTTTAAATTTTGAACTTTAAGCAACCGATAAAAAGCAACAATAATAAAGGCAGTCTTGGTATAAAAAGCAGCATACTTTATACGTTACATGTAATTACAGTATTAACAATTCATTGTACTTTCAGTTACGGACCTGACGTCGAGGGCACTTCCGAAGAAAAGCGAGGACTGCGCTGCGTATGGGCGCGCTTTTACGGCGACGACTATCATCCTCTCTACGACGAAGCGATCCGACGAGTGAAATCCAAAGACAATAAAAGATACGTACCTCTAACAGGTCAAATAATATTCGACGCCGAAAATTATATGAAGAGAACGTTAATGTCCGTGGAAATGATTTTACTCGAGGCCAATACACGCGCTGAAAAGCAGAACACAACCGCATTTTTACACGTCGTAGGCTTCGGATTAGGTCAGTTTTCAAGTTAAGTTACATTGAATCCTAATCTTTCAATGTATAATTCAACGCTTTTTATTGACCTGGCATGCAATTCTAAACGATACGATCACTTTTTCAGGAGTATGGAAAATCATTCACGACCAAGAAATTTACTTCCTCAAGACTTTTGAGATAGCAATAAGAAAGATGAACAAAAAGTTGAAGTACGTCTCGGACATTCTGTTCTCGTATTTTCGGCAGCAGAAATGCGGCGGCGCCGGAAATGGCGATTACCTAGGAGGTTCGTTTGTTCAATGAAACAAAGCAGCTTTCAATAAACGCAGCTGATGAATAGCATCAATACATGTTTGCATTATACTTGTTGTAGATATCAGAATCCATTTCGCTTTGCGGGAGCCTCAAACGAAACTGTTTCGCTCCAGTGACGCCAACAAATTGTTAGTAGTTACATACGCCGCAGATGGGAATGCTTATCCAGGTTTGTTGCATCGAAAATTTTGTCAAACTAGAAGCCTTAGTATATATACTAAGACTTATACATTTAGCGAAAACATTGTAAGTTCGTTAAATAATAAACTTCGAGTTTTATCCGATAATTCCTATATTTCACTAAATTAAAGCATGCAATGCACGTATTTTTCCATTCTTTTTCGTGTTTTCAACTACGTTATGCTAAAGAGAAAAGGATGAAAAAAGATTTCAAATCAGAAAAAAATCCTTTTTTTGTTCTCTTTTAACAATTTTTATTGAAAATCTCTTGAAATGGTTGAACAACCTAGGTAACGAATTTTGGGGCAACTATCTCACTGCTAGCGGCGAGCCCGCGGCGGCATGTAGCACACAAATTGCAGAACTTCACAATCCCCGAATCAATCCGCGCGTTTGCGGTGCCAGTTTGCACGTAGCTTCTCCGGAGCACGGCGTTGTTCACGTTGGCGACTATGCTAAGCTTCATCTTACGTAGGTAGGTAAAACCAGAAATGAAACGCCTCTAACCAGTTTCAATATACTTGATACTAAAATTAAATTTTAAAAAATCAATTATTGTTAAAAATAAAAAACACTTTAATATTTATCAAGAGGCAACTAGATTATCAACATGTACCGACATCAATTTTTTTTCCAGGGAACAATTGGCCCTCTGGGCTCGGATCAACAGTTGAGACGACCGTCGCGCTCGCCCCGCAACCAGCGCAGCCGCAGCGCCGACGTCGACCTGCTAAAGAAGTATACTATGGAGCGCTGTCGAGCTGTCGAGCAGCGTCGGCACACAGAAAGCGAGATGACGTCCCGCTGGATACCGCTCGGCAGGGGCTCGCTAGCGCGACCCTCTCTACCGACTAAGGATCACCACTCGTCGGGCTATCAGCCGCTAACCAATCAGACGCAGCCGAGGAGCTGTAGCGTCGACAGCTCTGCTGCAAATGCAGAAGGTATACAATTGGATTTTTTATGATTTTTCATTTTAACATGATGAGAGTGTGTGAGGCTTCAGAAAATTTTTAATGTTATGATGGACTGTCTTATTGATATCTAACTGCTTACTTGCTGATAAAGATGAAATTTATGCTAAAATTTATCGATTAAACATCGACAAACTGTACTGAATTAAAAATCATATTCTAAGAATATGATTAACGAATAGTTTTTTAATTAAATACGAATACCATAACATTTTCGCTCATTTAAATATTTACATGCTCTCGTGCAAAAACTAAAAATTCTAAATAAAATTTTAAGGTCATTTAAATTTTAAATTTACCTTTTGATTGTATTAAAATTTTCACAATTATAAAATCTGTAAAATATATGTATAATATTGTTTAAAAATGATCAAAATACAAAATTACCAAAATTTCACAAATGTGTAATTTATAATACTTGTAACTATAAATAAATTAATATTTACTTTTAAACATGTACTCCTATTAGTATAATCC